>CM074680.1:15696370-15957880 GCA_037355405.1 Vitis amurensis | reverse complement strand
TTCCTATGGAATTAGAGTCAATTTATTAAATTTATATTAATATTACTAAATTTTCTCTATTGATATTAGGTAAATGACTAAATTTATAAAATATTTATATATTTGAATATTTAAATGAATAAATGAATATAAGAATTAATTTTGAAGATGTAGTAGAGTCATTTTTATAAATATATCATATTTAAATACTTCACTTTTAAATAAATTTTATAAAATATAGTGTTATTTATTTTTTATTTTCATATTTCAATTGCTAATTTACTTAATATCTTGTTTTTGTTAAAAATATTATTTAATTTCATAACAAGTCAACATAATACCACAATTATGCGTGATGTTCATTAATCAATTATCAAATTTCAATTAGAAAAATTTCTTTATTTATAAAAAAAAAAAAAAATTCAATTAGATAATTGCGGCTTTTGAATAACACAAGGGACCCACCCTAGTAATTGTTAATTATTCAAACTCAAAAGGTAGTTTGGTTGGTTTGAAATTTGAAACTTTGGAATAAGACTAGGACTTTAGTCTTTTGAGATTTAAGGAGAAGAAAGATCAAAATTATAATAGTAGGGAAAAATAAAAATAAAAAATAGGAAAAAAAAAAAGATAAAGAAGCAATCTTACAAACTTACATAGGCCCTAGGAGTCTCACTTAGAAGTAAAATAATTAAGTCCTACCATGAAAATTGCAAAATTTGCACCCATAAAAAAAATAAAAATAAAAATCTTGGATCATCAATCATCATCCTTTTACATCCATTAGCTTTATTTATAAAGTTTTAGAACCCTTAAAACTAAAAAAAAATTATGGAAAGCAAACCCAACCTATGTAGCAACTTGTTAGGACTATTGTTCATTTTTGAGAACTCCTAAATCTTTGAAAAAAAAAAAAAACTCCATTTGTAGAATTAACATCCTACTTTATAGAAACACCTTCGGATAAAATTTCTAATAACAAAGACTTCAAAATTCTCAAGACTCAAACTAGAAACTTAAGAGAAAAGAGATTAATTTATAAAATAGAAAGTTTAGAAATATTGACACTTCTTTTAAGAAGAAAGTTTCAATAAAAAACTTTTCAAATTATGAATACAATTGAAGTACCAATTTTTTACTAATAACATTAAAAAACGCCAAATTTGCAAAAATTAGCTAAATGCACATTATAGAGTAATTTAGGATTTCATTTAATTCCTTTCTTTAGTGTATTGTCAATTCATCCACGCCACTGCATTTCACTTTCTTTGTATTATTTCTTATCCTCAACCTAAATTTTAGAATATTTGTATCTTCATCTTAGGTAGTTCTCGTATTGGTTGATTTTTTTTCTCATTACACATTTGATTTTGTGGGGATCTTAATCTATGGTTGATTGTGTGGTTAGGAGGTACTAGAGTTCACTATTCAAAATATGTGTATTCTAAAAATTATTCCTTAGCTTGTGGACTAGGGTGGATTTCTTGCAATTACTAAAATCTCATTTTTTTATTTAAAATAACATATTTAACATATATTTATTTTAAAAAATATATTTAATAGATAATTTTGAGTTGTAAAAGAATTAACATAATTAACACATATTTATTTTAAAATTTATTTTTTAATATAAAAATATTAATTTCATTTTATCAAAAAAATATTAAAAGTTAATCTCATCCTAATTATGAAATTAGAAAAATAAATTAAACGTGTTTGTAACCCAAACACATGTAAAACATTTTATTGGACCACAAAAATAATATTAATTCATAATATCATCCTACTCTTTACTTATATACTTATTTGCTTATACATTGCTTTCATTTGAGTTGAACTTGGTATTTAGACATGAAACTTTGTTACATTCCAATATTTATTAGGTTTATTATTGTATTTTATGAATCATTGACCATAAAGTATTATTTTTTACTTAAATAAATATTATGTACATATTCTGTATAATATTTATTCCAACAAATAATTATATATCATTTTATGTGACAGATTGAGACTATGACATCTATCATATCTCGAGGAGGTCATGCATTAGGAGGACTCTCGACATCGATGCTTGCCCGGGCCGTGGTATTGTTGATATTATTCGTATGGCCACCGATGTTATGTGCATTATTCGGGAGGATTATCGTCTCCCACATGTAGAGCGTGGAGGAGATAGGGTCACGCCTCGGGTCGGCGATTGCTCGACCACCACTTGTTCGAGAGTCGGTCGACATCTCGAGGAGAGGTAGATATAGTAGTTGTCATCCCATCACATCGTCGATCACGCATCATCTGACCTCCTACCTTTTTATCCTCACGATTAGTACAATCACCCATCTCTTCGGACGTACCATCATGCAACACCCTACTTCTTCAGACCCACCATCAGCCCAACCCACTTACCTCTTAGACCCACCATCAGCCTTAACCCCTTACCTCTCGTACCCCCACCCACCATCGGTACAACCCCTACCTCTTTAGACCTTACCTCCATCACAACCTCCTACCTCTTGCACCCACTATTAGTGCAGAGCTGACACATCTACGAGCCTAGATTTCACCGCTCAGTCATTCCGAGGTAGGCGGGGCTTATGTCGACCTAGATTGCTACCTCATCCACCACCTCTATTTCCAGCTCTAGCCTCATCACAGGCATGTTGTTCTTCATGTGTCACATGCGGTACCGCTCTGATTAGAGAGGGGCGTCCAAAAAGGAAGAGAGTACCGATTACACATAGGTTTCTCCTTGTGGAGGTATGTGAGATTATATATGTTTTTTATTTTCCACTATATTAATGTTTAGTGGATATTTTTGTGACTTTAATTAAACTATTAAAAATTACATTTTGTAGTAGACTTTTTGTAATTAATTTCATTAACTAATTTTGTAAAAAAATCTATATATGACAACTACGACTTAAGAGTATGTTACTATTTTGTTAAAGATAAATTTGTCATAATATAAATAAATTAATATCTTAAAAATTAACAAATTAAATATCTTAAATTAATAAATTATACAATTTTATATATTATTTATATGTTATATAAGTTTATTATTTTAAGATTATTAATTTTATTAATAAATCAAATATTCATTTATAATATCTTCTATTTATCAATTTATGTTTGTTGAAATAATACTAGATTTTTAAGTTTAAATATAAATAATTTATTATTTAAGTATATTTTTAAATTTTCAATCATAAATTGTGATTAATAGTTTTTAATTAAATTGGAAAGTAAAAAAATATTATAATTGAAATCTCGATTATTAACTACTATACTATTATTTCGATAAAGATAAATTTATTCATAATATAAATAAATTAATATCTTAAAAATTAACAAATTAAATATATTAAATTAATAAATTATACAATTTTATATATTATTTATATGTTATATAAGTTTATTATTTTAAGATTATTAATTTATTAATAAATCAAATATTCATTTATAATATCTTCTATTTATCAATTTATGTTTGTTGAAGTAATACTAGATTTTTAAGTTTAAATATAAATAATTTATTATTTAAGTATATTTTTAAATATAAATAATTTATTATTTTTAAGTATATTAAGTAATTTAATAATTTTTTTAATTAAATTTTAAATTTAAATAAAAATAACTAAAGCCGCATTTGCCAAATGCGGCTTTAGTGTAAAAATGAAGCTCAGCGTTTGCCAAATGCGGCTTTAGTGTAAATGAAGCCGCATTTGCCAAATGGGGCTTTAGTGTAAAAATGAAGCCGTATTTGCCAAATGCGGCTTTAGTTCAAATGAAGCCGCATTTGCCAAATGCTGCTATAGTCTAAAAATGAAAGCCGCATTTGCCAAGCATGCGGGTTTAGTGCTAAAAAATGAAGCCGCGTTTCAATCTGCGGCATGACGAAAAAAAATATTTTTAATGATGTAGGCCTCAGTGGCATCAAAGAGGCCATTTTGAACAATAGTTTCAAAATGTGCCCATTTTGAACATTAAGTTTTCAAAATGGGCCATTTTGACCCAAAACTCACGTATTTGAGTGTGATTCATCCACCACGCTGGTTGTTCGTCTCCAGCTTGTCACCGACAATGGGTGTTAAAAGGCCCGTCTTTTCCTCTTCCCGCCCCATAAAAATCTCTCCCTCTTCCTCCCTCCAACCATTGCGAGCCTCGCTTAAATCTCATTTACTCGCTCTATTCTTCTCCGCCACCTCTTTAAATTTTTTCTCATCTTTTAGGCTATGATTTGGTTGTCAAAAAAGTGCTAAAGAAAAGAAAAGAAAAGAAAAGAAAAGAATTTAAAAATGGTTTTCTCTTTGATTTATTTATATAAAATAAAAAATAAAATAAAATAAAATTTAATTTAATTTAATTAAAAATTATCAAAAATATATATTTTAAAATTATTTAGTTTTTATATAATGAAGAAAAATAAATGAAATAAATTTAAAGAAACATATAAAAATAATTTATTGATTTTAAACATATTTTTTAATTTTCTTTTTTTTTTTTTTTTATATATTTTCTTTCCCTCATATTTTTCCTTAAATATTTTAAAACCAGACATAGTCTTAAACTTTTTTTTGAGGGACTAATTTCATTCACCTCTTTATTTTCTTTCATATTTTTGTTTTCGTTTCTTTTTATTTCTAGCCAATCAAACTCGAGGATTTTTCCTCGGAGGATGAGAGGCTAGGTTCTTCTGCCTCTTGGAGTGAAGAAAGCGGGTAAGTTTCCCAAATGCATAAATTGGAAGTTTTGTTGTTTTAGTTTTTAATGAAGAGAAAGTGTGACCCGTTAATGGTTTTTATCTTTTTTAGTTAACTTAAAATGCCTTCAATTCACCTGAGCCAACACTTGGTAAGGCAAGTGATCTCCGTCCATGGAGATGCACTAGTTTATCTCTTGCGAGCTTCTGGGAGGTGACTTGAAGGTAGGATTTTCTAGAATAGCCAGCACTTGGTAAGCTTTTTGGACTCTAAGGAGACATCCATTAGTTATCTTTGCGAGCTTTTTGACTGGGTAATCCAAGGTTAAAGATCACCTTGAATGGCAAATGCTAGGTGAGAGGCACGAGCCATTGCAAGGTGCATCAGTGAGAGGGATTTAGTGTTTGAACCCATTAATGGGAAGCATCTGTACAACACCGGTTGGAGAAGGAACTATATGTTAATTCTCTAATGCGAGGAAAAGAAACAAGTGACCAGAACTCCCTTTTTGTATGAGGAATCTGAGCCTAGTGATCTGAAACTCCAAGAAACACTTTTCTTTGTAGTTAAAATCAGTTACTATTTTTGGTTAGCTTAAAACCAACCTTTTCAACCAAAGATTATGTTTTCTTTTAAAGCTAACCTTGAAATGAAAAGGCACCAATTCACTTTGAATTAATATCATTTGTGAAGTGAAAACCCATCCCAGTGAACGATCCTAGAGCCACTATGCTATAGTAGCTTTGTCTTTGCTACCCTAGTTCATGGTGTAATAGGTTATAAATTTTGTTGATTACTTCCTCAATCAAGGAGCACCAGTTGGACATGAATCAGCTGAGACACCAAGTGGATCAAACGAATCAAATGGCGCCATTGCCGGGGATGGTGCCACTTTACGATGATATCACCTTTCTAGAGTACTTGTGATCTTCATCACAAGTTTGGTGACTTTTCTTTTTCATTTTACTAACTCTTTTTATTTCTTTATTGTTCATATTTTAGTATACCTTTTCTTTAGTTTTTAGTTTACCTTAAAAATTATTTTTTTCTTTGAATTGTTTTTCTTTTGTTTTCTTTTGTGTTCTCTGTTTTTAATTCACAAAATTGCTAGTTGTGCATGCCATATTGAATACTGAGATAGTAGAGGAAGCCATGAACTTCATGAGTTATGTGGCTGAAGTCTCAAGAGGATGGGATGAACCAAATGCTAGAGATATGGGAAGAATGACGTCTCAACCTAATGCTAAGGGTGAGATGTATATTTTAAATGATGGCATAGACATGAGGACAAAGTTTGCAGCTATGGAAAGGAGATTGGAAAAGCTAGAAATGACGAATATGCAACGCAGTGCAAGCCATCTCTCAGAACACCATTGCAAGCTATGCCTTGTGCCATTTATCTATCTTATGAGCACTTGGGAGAAGAGTGTCCTACCATTCCAGCCGGTGAGGGAATTGTTTGGTGATTGCAACACCTACAATTCCAATTGGAGGGACCATCCAAATTTCTCTTGGAAACCACAGCCACCTCAAGATATAAGAACTCCTGCTCAAGCACCACAAACAAACCTCAAACCTTGAACAAGCTATGATAAATCTTAACAAGGTCATGGAAGACTTTGTTGAAGCTAAAAATCCATCAATGCTCAGCTCGGTCAAAGAATTGCAAAGTGTAGAGAGTTCATTGAACAAAAGATGGATGAAGTGCAAAATGATCTATCTCAGAAGATAGATAATCTCCAAGATTCAATCTCAAGGTTTGCCAACCTCAACACAGTGCAAGAGAAAGAAAACTTTCCTTCTCAACCTTATCAAAATTCCAAGGGCATCCATGAAGTGGAGGCTCAAGAGGGAGAATCTTCAATGGTGAAGGAAGTTGAAATGGTTATCACTTTGAGGAGTGGTAAAGAGGTTGATCTGCCCACATGCAAGCTAGAGCATAAGGTATGGAGTGAAACAGAGAAAGAAAATAGGGAGGAAATCAAAGGAAAGAAAAAGGGGAAAAGCATAGAGAAAGATGACTATGATTTTGATATAGATGAAGAACCACAAAGGATAGTCATCAAGGAAGAAATGATGAAACACATGCCTCCATCTTTCCCCCAAGCTTTGTATGGCAAGATCTTACAAAGCAAGTCTCAAGCCAGAGATGCAAACTTCATATGGGATCCGGGCAAGCTAAACCACAGGATCAAATTTTTTTATGGACTTAGTCTTTTTAAAGACTAGCTAGTCCATATCTTTTTGTTTTGTTTTTTTTTACTTGTTTTAATTTTGATTTCAATGTTTTAAATTTTGATTTAAATGCTTTAATTTTGATTTCAATGCTTTAATTCTAGTTTGTTTTGATGTAATATAGGTTTTTGGATGATCAAAATCAAGAGGAATTGCAAAAATGTTGAAAGGAAGTGTTTCGGAGCGAAAACAGAGAAAAAACAGGGCAAAAACAAGGGTCTGCGAGATTTCGCAGCCTCTGCGAAATCGGCACTTTGCTACGAAACCATTTCGCAGCCTCAAAGCCCTCTCTGCGAAAATTTTCGCAGCTACGAAGCAACTTTTGGCACACGAGTGCCACTTTGCAGCATAGGAACCCCCATTTCGCAGCTGCGAAGCTACAAAGCATGAAAATGCCTGATTTTACAGCCAAAGCTCCATTCCGCAGGGTGTTTCGTAGCTGCGAAGCCACTTTTTGGCACACGAGTGCCATTTTGCAGCACAGTGACCCTCACTTCGCAGCTGCGAAAAGGCTGCGAAATCACAAAGCGTAAAAACTCCCAATTTCGCAGGGTATTTTGCGACTGCGAAACCACTTTTTAGCACACGAGTGCCATTTGGAAGCCCCGTACACTCATTTTTCAACTGCGAAATTGCTGCAAAACCTCCACACCTTAAAATCCTTCAGCGCGCACACCATGAACAGACATGTCACAGCCGCACCCCCATTTCGGCAACTGGTGGACACATTTCGATCACTTCTTGGAGCTCAAATTATTCATACCATATCTTGTTTCAAAGCTTGGGAAGTCAGGAGTCCATAGCTTCAAACAGTGCTCGATTTGGATTTGAAATGGAAAAGTTATGGCCGTTTGAAGACGACCGTGCAAACCATGAGCGGAAATGTCGCACCTCCATTCCGCTACTGTTGGACACATTTTTGAAGCACTTCCTAGAACTCAAATTATACATACCATATCTTGTTTCAAATCTTGGGAAGTCAGGATTCCAGAGCTTCAAACAGTGCACAATTTGGAGTTGAAACGAAGAAGTTATGGTCGTTTGAAGACAAGCATGCAAAGTTGAGCGGGAATTTCACAACCGAGACACCATTTGGAAGGGTGTTTCACAGCTGCGAAACCACTTTTTGGCACACGAGTGCCATTTTACAGCATAGTTCCCCTCATTTTGAAGCTGCGATACAGCTGCGAAACCACTTTTTGGCACATGAGTGCCATTTCGAAGCCCCGTACACTCATTTTGCAGCTGCGAAATGAGCTGCGAAATCAATTTTGGGTTGCGAAATCACTTTTGAGCTTTGAAATGGTGTAAAATGATCTCCAAGCTTGAAATGGCTACAAAATCACCTCCAAGCATCAAGTGGCCTTCAAATTGCAAAATTGACTTGCGAAATGGAGGAAGGTTTGCAAAAACACCTTGCAAAGCCAAGGGAAATTGCTAAAATGCCACATGAGCCTCACAACCATGCATCGAAGAGGAGAGCCCCGCGCCACCGGGATCACACACACCAAGCCTCTCTCCATTTCTAACCTCCTAAAACCATCAGAGCCCATAGCTTCACTGAGAGCTCCAAGCGAGGAGACTATGCCACCTAAGGAGACTACCAGAACAGATGTCAAAGTCCTGATCCAACCCATTCAAGAGGCCACCACAGACGCATCAGCTCTACAGGACCTACCATTACTTGATCATCTCTTTACTTTTTTGTATTTACTTATTTTATTAGTATAGATAATTCCATGTTTTGATGTCTTATATTATGAGATTGGATGTATTACTGATGATACATCATACATAGACATCATTTTTGTTTAAACTTGGCATTTTTCTATTTCCTCTACTCACTAACTCTTTTGTTTTTTTTGAAACATATGGTTTCTCCTATACGACTCAGACTCCATGTCACTAAAGAGGTACCACTTTCTCCCTATTTTTCAATCGCTTTTGTCACATTGAGGACAATGTTTAGCTTGGTTGGGGGGAGAGTTGAGGAAGTAAGTATTGTTAATAATGCTAAGTTATTTTGGTAATTTAGTTGTTTTTGCTTAATTTTTAAAAAATTTAAAGTTTTTATTCTACTCTCCATGGTTATTAAGGAAAAAAATTTCAAAATGAAAAGGAAGAAATTGAATTTTTGTCTTTTTACTTGACTTAGATTTTGTATTATGCTTATTAAAGTTGATGAATTGTTGAAACTTCTATTGAAGTCAACCTTAGTTCTTCCACTTTAAGCTATTCACACATTGTGCACAATAGGTTCCGATTATAAGATGAAAAACTATTTCCCTCTTAACTTAGGAAAATTTTAGACTTGGTACCTTTGACCTTATTTAATAGTGTTGGGACACCTTGTAAAAGGCCAATGAGTCTTTGAAGAAAAGAAAGAAAGAAAGAAAAATGTTTGCTTGCCTTGAAACTCGAGCAAGGTCGAGGGATATATGGTAAAAATCTTTAAAACCTGGTGCCCTAAGCCTTCATTGGTTGGGAGTCACCGACCTCAATGCTTGTTACAAGGGTGAATAGGTGGAGTTTAACATACTGTAGGTGCTTGGGTATTAAAATTCATTCTCAAAAGTCCGGGGTAAAATCCGAGGAGTTAGTGGTTGAAAGATCCTTAAAACTTGATGCCCTAAACCTTAATTGGTTGGGAGTCATCGATGGACCCCCCATTACATGGACAATTTAGAAAAGAATACCTTTAAGCCTTGTACTCCTACAATGAAAAAAATTGTGAAAAAAGAGGTGCGTTCTTAGCCTATTGGAGGTTGATCAGTTTGCTAAGCTTTGAAAAAAAACTAGGTTGGGGGGAGAGATTAGTTCAATATACTATATTCGGAAACTAATAAATAACACTTAGATTTTTGTGGAAGAGTAAGATTTGACTCTTTGGGAGTGGAAACTCTTTTAAAAGCTTAAATTTGCATAATGCCTTCTCTTTAAGAATTGTGATTAGACAAGTTATTTGATAACTCTTGTTGAAGTTTGAGTTTTATTTCTTTAATGTTCCATGTGAGAGTTAGATCATCATGCCACTTGAAAATTGTTTTTTGATCAGCATGATGTTGTAAATTATAGTATTGTTTATTTTTATTTTTCTCTCCTTCATTGCTAAGGGACTAGCAATATGTCGGTTGGGGGAGTGATTACTACTCAAAAAGTGCTATTTGATAGCTTGTAATTAACTCTTTTAAACACTTTTGAGTAGTAGTTATTGCCTTTTAACTCAATTAACATATTAAGGACCTTTGCAATCATTTCTAATCAAATTGTGTTAAGTTTTGGTGTTTTGATAGCTTTTTGATCACCAAAGCAATCCGAGATTGAGGGGAGTTATTTGGAATCCTTGGAAAAGCAATGGAAAGCTCAAAAACATGAAGAACCGAAGCTTTGAAGTCCTTTGCCATAAGCAAATCCGGAATGCAAGTAGGGAAGCAAAGAGAAATCTGCCATGAAGCATTCTTGATGACAGTCATGTCAGCCACTTTTGGAGCACTTCCTGGAGTCCAATTTATGCATGCTATATGTCATTTCGAAGCTCAGGAAGTCAACAATCCAATGATTCAAACGGTGTTCAATTCGGAGTTGAAATGAAGGAGTTACAGCTATTGCAAAGCCGATCACTCCAAGTTGAAGGAAGAATTTTGCCGCAGCGTTGCGAAATCACCCTTTTGTTGCGAAATGATTTGTGACCTTTTTCTGCAGTGTTGTGGAATTCCTCCTGAAGTTTCCTGATATTTGCGACACGTTGGAAGCCGAACACCGCAAGCTGAAAGACCACTTCACAAAGCATTGCGAAATCAGCCATTTCTTTGCGAAGTGATTTCGTAGCCCTTTTTGTGCATCTGCGAAATCTCGCGAGACCTCGTTTTCACTGCGAATTGGTCCTTAGTGCTTCCCGATATTTGCGACCGACACTTTGAGATATTTTTCTTCAGATTTTTGTTGTCTAAATCCCTATATTCTCCTTGCAACCCACCAATTATAGGATTCCTTAGTTATTAAGTTTGGAAAAATGGTGAATAACCTCAGATATTTTGTTTGTAATTTTCTTTATATATATCATCTCGAGAGCCTGTTCTCGGGAGAGAGGAGGAGAGTCGGGAGCTTGTTCTTGGACGCATCCTTTGTACAGTTTTGGGAAGAAAATATATCTACAGAGCACTTGCTCTATTTTTCTTTCATATTTTTGTTTTCTCATTCTTTTTATTTCTAGCCAATCAAACTCTGAGGATTTTTCCTCGCAGTATGAGAGGCTAGGGTTCTTAAGTCTCTTGGAGTGAAGAAAGCCGGGTAAGTTTCCAAATGCATAAATTGGAAGTTTTGTTGTTTTAGTTTTTAATGAAGAGAAAGTGTGACCCGTTAATGGTTTTTATCTTTTTTAGTTAACTTAAAATGCCTTCAATTCACCACGAGCCAACACTTGGTAAGGCAAGTGATCTCCGTCCATGGAGATGCACTAGTTTATCTCTTGCGAGCTTACGGGAGATGACTTGAAGGTAGTATTTTTAGAATAGCCAACACTTGGTAAGCTTTTTGGACTCTAAGGAGACATCCATTAGTTATCTTTTACGAGCTTTTGTGGGTAATCCAAGGTTAAAGATCACCTTGAATGGCAAATGCTAGGTGAGAGGCACGAGCCATTGCAAGGTGCATCAGTGAGAGGGATTTAGTTTTTGAACCCATTAATGGGAAGCATCTGTACAACACCGATTGGAGAAGGAACTATATGTTAATTCTCTAATGCGAGGAAAAGAAACAAGTGACCGGAACTCCCTTTTTGTATGAGGAATCTGAGCCTAGTGATCTGAAACTCCAAGAAACACTTTTCTTTGTAGTTAAAATCAGTTACTATTTTTGGTTAGCTTAAAACCAACCTTTTCAACCAAAGATTATGTTTTCTTTTAAAGCTAACCTTGAAATGAAAAGGCACCAATTCACTTTGAATTAATATCATTTGTGAAGCGAAAACCCATCCCAGTGAATGATCATAGAGCCACTATGCTATAGTAACTTTGTCTTTGCTACCCTAGTTCATGGTGTAATAGGTTATAAATTTTGTTGATTACTTCCTCAATCAAGGAGCACCAGTTGGACATGAATCATCTGAGACACCAATTGGGCACGAATCATGTGGTTTTGAGGGAAAACAACATCCTTAATTGATTCGACTCATGGTAGCTTAGCTTTAAAGGCGTATCAACAAAATTTATACCTTGAATACTATTACTAAAGTAGCCAAGCTACTATAGCATAGTGGTTCTAGGATCGTTCACTGGGAAGGGTTTTCGCAAACACAAGTGATATTCAAATTAGGAAAATAGGTGATTTTCTTATGGATGTTAGCTTTAAAAGAAGAAGTAAATGTTTTAGGAAGATTTAAATTAATCTAAGCTAACATTAAAGACTAAAATGAAAGGGTGTAAAAACAAGTTTCTCAAAGATAGGATAGCTATGCTCTGGCTCTTATGCAAATTGGAAATCTTAGGATAGGCTCCTCGCGTTGGGGTTGCAACTATGGTGATGCTTGCTTCCCGAACCGGTATGGATTTAGCAAATCAAGTTTTAATCCTTTAAAATGACAAAACAGATGGTAGTGAATTTCATCAATGGTTATTCACCTTAGACTTCCTTTGAATGGCTCGTAAGAGATAACTAATGGTCTAAAGCCAAAAGCTTACCAAATATTGGCAACTCAAAGTCATTCCAAGTGATAAACTCACCTTTCAATGGCCATTGAAATCGGTTCTAACGGATTAATACAAAACTTGGAATTGAAAACCTCACCTTCCAATAGCTCGTAGGAGATAACTAATGGATAGAAATCCAAAAGCTTATCAAGTATTGGCCGTTGGAAGTTGTCCAAAGGAAATAAAAACCAAAATTTGCATTAATGAACCATTAATGAAAAACGACTACTTACCTTCGGGTGTGAGAAATTTCCATGGGATTGCATCCAAGCCATCACATAACATCCATACTTTGAGAAACTAAAAGTTTTAGCCAATCATCCCTCGAGGAAAAGCCCTCGGAGAGGCTGTTTGGCTACTAAGAAAAATAGAAATTGGGAAGAACAGGAGAAGAGAGAAAAACAGAGCAAGGCTCTTTCTAAGTGTAAAACGTAACCTATATTCTATTATATGTCAAATATATTGTTACAACGGATGCAAGGGGATATAAATAGAGAAGTTTTTCCAACCTTCCTAGCTAAGAAATCTTATGATTGGTGGATTACAAGGAGAAGAATGGAAATTTATACAAAAATATCCAAAAGAAAAGATCTCGCGTGGAGTCGGCAGAAACAGGGGAAAATTCGCACCACGCAAAGGGGTGTGCGAAATTTTCGCACACCTGAGGGAGGTGTGCGAGTTTCGCACACCATTCGCACAGCTAAAGGGGGTGTGCGAAATTTTCGCACACCTGGAGCAGTTGTCTTCCGAAGGCCATATCTTCCTCGTTTCAGCTCCAAATCATACACGGGTTGAAGCGTTGGATTCTTGACTTCTAGAGCTTTGAAATGGTATATAGTATGTAGAAAATGGACTTCGGGAAGTGCTCCAAAAGTGCGGAAGAAGACTGCAGCTGATGTCCTCTGTTTTCCTCTTTGCTTCTTTTTGCTTCTCTTTGCTTCTTTTTGCTTCTCTTTGCTTCTCTTTGCTTTTCTCCTTTTGTTGGCTTGCTTTGGTGTAGCTAAAAGCTTGTTTTAACTTGTCCAAGTAGCTCCTCCATCATTTGGCATGCTTGAATTGATTCATAAGCTGATATAAACATGTAAACTTGCCACAAAATGGTTAAAACCAATTACTAAGGACCTTAATGAATTAATTGGGTTAAATGAATATGATTACTACTCAAAGGTGCTTAAAACCATTATAATTAGGTCTACAAAATAGCACTTTTTGGTAGTAATCACACCCCCCAACCGACTCATTGCTAGTCCCTTAGCAATGGAGGAGATAAAAACTAAGTAAACTATAATAATATACATAAAAGGGATCATGCAAATCACTCCAAAAAATGATATGAGTGGCATGATGGACATCCATGGATCAATAAAGATGTGAAACTCAACCTATAATAAGAGTTGTCAAAGCATTCACTTGATCATAGAGTACAAAGAATGGATATTATGCAAGTTTGAGTATCAAAATAATTTCCACTCCCAAAAGATCCAAATCAAATTCTTCCACTAAAAGCTAAGTGTTATTTATTAGTTTCCGGATATAGTATGTCAAACTAATCTCTCCCCTCAACCTAGTTCTTTTCGAAGCTTAGCAAACTAATCAACCTCCAATAGGCTAAGAACGCACCTCTTTTCTTTCACAATTTTTTTCTTGTAGGAGTGCAAAGCTTAAAGGCATTCTTTTCTAAATTGTCCATGTAACGGGGGTCCATGATGACTCCCAACCAATTAAGGTTTAGGGCATCAAGCTTTAAGGATTTTTTCAACCACTAACTCCTCGGATTTCACCCCGGACTTTTGAGAATGAATTTTTAAATACCCAAGCACCTACAGTATGCTAAACTCCACCTATTCACCCATGTAACGAGCATTGAGGTCGGTGACTCCCAACCAGTCAAGGCTTAGGGCACCAGGTTTTAAAGATTTTCACCATATACCCTCGGACCTTGCTCGGGTTTCAAGGCAAGTAAAACATTTTTCTTTCTTTCTTTATTTTCTTCAAAGACTCATTGGCCTTTTACAAGGTGTCCCAACACTATTAAATGAGGTCAAAGGTACCAAGTCTAAAATTTCCTAAGTCAAGAGGGAAATAGTTTTTCATCTTATAAACGGAACCTAGTGTGTGTGTGTGCGAATAGCTTAAGGTGGAAGAGATAAGTTTGCATGCAATGGGAGTTTCAACAATTCATCAACTTTTAGAAGAGCATAATACAAACTCTAAGACTCATGTAATCAAGTTGAAACTCGACTTCTCTCATTTAATTTTGAGAGTTAATCCTTAATATCCATGGAGTTTAAAGCAAAAATTTTAAAATTTAACCAAAAAGTAGCTAATTTAACTAAGTATGATAAAAATTTAAACTAATACTTACTTCCTCATCTCTCCTCCCAACCGAGATGAACATTGTCCTCAATGTTTGAATCGAAATTAAGGAGGAAGGAAGTGGTACCTCATGTGATGTGGACTTGGAGTTGAGAAGGTAAACCACCTGTTTCAAAATTCAAAAATTGAATGAGAGAGGAATTTATACTAAATATTTACAAAAATGATGAGTGGGCCCCACTTTGGGCAGCTGAGGACAAGGCTCAAAGGGTCTTAGGCATAATGGAGCAAAGAAATGAGACTCAGAGGCTTGGGATTGGGGAGGGTAGGTATGGAGAAACTGAAATTTTCGCACAAGGGGGGGTGGTGTGCGAATTTTTCGCACAAGGGGAGGGTGTGCGAGTTCACGCACAGGCACTATTCACCCGTGTAAATGCGAAATTGGATTCTTTCAAATGGCCATAACTTCTTCGTTTCAAATCCAAATTGAGCACCGTTTGAAGCTATGGACTCCTGACTTCCCAAGCTTTGAAATGACATATGGTATGCATGAAATGGACTTCGGGAAGTGCTCCAAAAGTGGCTGTCATGACTGTCATCAAGAATGCTTTTTTCGCACCATGTACTTTTGTCATTGTGCGAAAAAAATCGACCGAGTGTTTTCATGGTGCGAAATTCCACTAAGAGCTTTGCTTATGCATTTTGGCTCCCTTGTTTCCTCTGTTTCACCTCCATTTTGATTTTTGCAAGCATCGTACCTGCATGAACACTTCAAAACTCATCTTAAAAACATATTAAAACTAAATTAAAGCTAAGAATTCAAACTAAAACATGCATAAATTTAAAGAAAGCATAGAATTTAAATGAAGCTGATAGCATGTACCCCAAACAGAAGATGAACTATTTAGCTCATCCTCACTCACACACCTACTTCATGCTGAATTCCCCTTGGATCCCAAACAAAATTGGCATCCTTCCCATTTGGTCCAAGGGAATTCGTTTCTCTTCTCTTCCCTGGAGAAGTGGATGCTTTAAAGGGTTCAAGTAACCCTTTATCATCTTGAACCTTATGATTTTCAATGGAAGGTTGGTCCATAGAGTTGTCATAGCAATCCCCTACCAAAGTGTCGATCTTCAACACTTTCCTTGATCTTTTTGCATTGGTTCCTTGAAGGTTATGGTGGGGTTGAGGAGGAAGCTTCCTTTTCCCCCTTGCTATGTCGAGATTGGTGAGCTTCTCAATGGAGTCTTGAACTTTTTCTATCCTTAGTGATAGATCATTATAAACCCCCTCCATTCTTAGATTTATTGAACTCTCCATATTATCAATCTTTTCATTAAGATGAGAGTTGATCTTTTGTTGCTCACCTACAAAGTCCTCCATGACTTTGCTTATCTTCAAAATGGCTTGCTCCAATGAAGATGTACTCATTGATGGTTGAGGTTGAGGTTGGGTTGTAAGGTTGGGATGGTTTATATACTCAAATGAAGTTGGCATGGCTTGTGGTTGTGCTTCAGTATGCACATTCCTCAATTCAAACTCTTCTATCCTTCTAGCCATAGATGCTAGCTTTGCCTTCATGCTCATGTCTTCATTCAAAACATACTTACTACCCCATTGGCTTTGTTGAACTTGCCTTTTCCCTAACTCAATCCGATCCCTCATGGATAGGTATGCAAATTTGTCCTTCTCATGATCATAATGAGAGCTTTGATCTTCATGTGGAATTTCCATTTCTATAAAAAATGATATTCAACTAAGGCTCTTTTCTTCAACTTGTACCAGGGTTCCCTCTTGGTCTCGAATCCAACAAGGAATACACAAATTGAAATTAAAACAAAAATAAAAGAAAAGAGAATAAAAAAAAATTTAACTAAATAAAAACTAAACTAAAAAAAAATATAAGAAAACTCACCAAACTTGTGATGAAGATCACAAGTTACCCTTAATGGTTGCTTCACTGTGCTTGTGGCACCTTCCCCGGCAACGGCGCCATTTGATTCGACTCATGGTAGTTTAGCTTTAAAGGCGTATCAACAAAATTTATACCTTGAATACTATTACTAAAGTAGCCAAGCTACTATAGCATAGTGGTTCTAGGATCGCTCACCTGGGAAGGGTTTTCGCAAACACAAGTGATATTCAAATTAGGAAAATAGGTGATTTTCTTATGGATGTTAGCTTTAAAAGAAGAAGTAAATGTTTTAGGAAGATTTAAACTAATCTAAGCTAACATTAAAGACTAAAATGAAAGGGTGTAAAAACAAGTTTCTCAAAGATAGGATAGCTATGCTCTGGCTCTTATGCAAATTGGAAATCTTAGGATAGGCTCCTCGCGTTGGGGTTGCAACTATGGTGATGCTTGCTTCCCGAACCGGTATGGATTTAGCAAATCAAGTTTTAATCCTTTAAAATGACAAAACAGATGGTAGTGAATTTCATCAATGGTTATTCACCTTAGACTTCCCTTTGAATGGCTCGTAAGAGATAACTAATGGTCTAAAGCCAAAAGCTTACCAAATATTGGCAACTCAAAGTCATTCCAAGTGATAAACTCACCTTTCAATAGCCATTGAAATCGGTTCTAACGGATTAATACAAAACTTGGAATTGAAAACCTCACCTTCCAATAGCTCGTAGGAGATAACTAATGGATAGAAATCCAAAAGCTTATCAAGTATTGGCCGTTGGAAGTTGTCCAAAGGAAATAAAAACCAAAATTTGCATTAATGAACCATTAATGAAAAACGACTACTTACCTTCCGGGTGTGAGAAATTTCCATGGGATTGCATCCAAGCCATCACATAACATCCATACTTTGAGAAACTAAAAGTTTTAGCCAATCATCCTCTGAGGAAAAGCCCTCAGAGGCTGTTTGGCTACTAAGAAAATAGAAATTGGGAAGAACAGGAGAAGAGATAAAAACAGAGCAAGGCTCTTTCTAAGTGTAAAACGTAACCTATATTCTATTATATGTCAAATATATTGTTACAACGGATGCAAGGGGATATAAATAGAGAAGTTTTTCCAACCTTCCTAGCTAAGAAATCTTATGATTGGTGGATTACAAGGAGAAGAATGGAAATTTATACAAAAATATCCAAAAGAAAAGATCTCGCGTGGAGTCGGCAGAAACAGGGGAAAATTCGCACCACGCAAAGGGGTGTGCGAAATTTTCGCACACTGAGGGAGGTGTGCGAGTTTCGCACACCATTCGCATACTGCTAAAGGGGTGTGCGAAATTTTCGCACACCTGGAGCAGTTGTCTTCCGAAGGCCATATCTTCCTTGTTTCAGCTCCAAATCATACACGGATTGAAGCGTTGGATTCTTGACTTCCAGAGCTTTGAAATGGTATATAGTATGTAGAAAATAGACTTCGGGAAGTGCTCCAAAAGTGCGGAAGAAGACTGTAGCTGATGTCCTCTGTTTTCCTCTTTGCTTCTTTTTTGCTTCTCTTTGCTTCTCTTTGCTTTTCTCCTTTTGTTGGCTTGCTTTGGTGTAGCTAAAAGCTTGTTTTAACTTGTCCAAGTAGCTCCTCCATCATTTGGCATGCTTGAATTGATTCATAAGCTGATATAAACATGTAAACTTGCCACAAAATGGTTAAAACCAATTACTAAGGACCTTAATGAATTAATTGGGTTAAATGAATATGATTACTACTCAAAGGTGCTTAAAACCATTATAATTAGGTCTACAAAATAGCACTTTTTGGTAGTAATCATTAATCCATCAAATGTTCATACGATGTTGTAATAGAAGTTTCAAATGGACAAAGTTTGCATTCATATGCCATACCACAATAAGAGTGAACGCATCGTAATGTGTAATAACATATTTTCATTTCATACATTCAAGTAAAATGAACATGAGTATGTTTACGAGTTAGGTACTTATTGATGATTCAAACAATTACAATTTGGTTCTTTGATTAGTAGATTAACATAGAAAGTCCATGCTTTGTAAGGTAAATTGTATAGTATATGATTCAAATGGTACATCGTCAAATTAGACACCACCGAAATACTTTGATACTTGATATGACAACCTTAGTCACACCACATTGAGTGACTGAACTACTACAAATGGTTGAGGGTTGCCACTTTATGTAGACCAACATAGCAGAACCGCAATGAATAGAATAGTTTCTTGCAATGAAGATTGCAACGAGAAAAGTGATTAGTCTTTTCAATAATGAGTGTGGAAAAAGGAGTTGCCCATGATTGTCTTTTTCGATAATGAGTGTGTGGAAAAAGAATTGCCCATGATTGTCTTTCGATAATGAGTGATTAGTCTTTTCGATAATGGGGTCACTACTTTATGTAGACAAAAACTACAGTAAACGCAATACATAGAATAAATTTGTGCAATGATACCTCTCACAAATAGTGAGTAGTCTTTTTCAGTAATAAGTGTCCTAAAATTCATAGCACGTGTGCAATCGTTTATTAGGACAATGGTTGCGACTTTATGTATACCAATATGACAAAATTGCAATAAAAACAATACCTTCCTACACATACTACTAATACAAAATAGTGTGTAGTCATAATAATAATAATAATAATAATAATAGGGTATAGAGTTAACGATTGTATAGAACTTATTAGTCCATACATATAGTCTATCAAACTTCCTTTAAGACACTTATATGACGGATGAAGAAGGAAATAAGTCATATAGGATACATAATTCCATAGCTATGAGCGTTAACAAACAAATTGTATTATGTTCCAAATATTAAATTGATTTTGTGAACTATAAATTTGATAATAATAATCACATAGTACCTCTCGAATACTATCAAAACGACATTACTAGACATGCATATTCATTACACATGTGCACAACTTATGTTAAACTAGATATTACAATAAGGAAAACACATGCTACAACGAAGACAACAATGAAACTGATTACATATGGATATGAAATATTTTGCATGGAATGGTGATCGCTAATTGCACGTTTAGACTTTGGTTTGGCAGTTGTTGAAGATTCATCACTTCTCCTTCATTTTGGTTTATAGAACACCTAGGCTTGGACAACTTCATCTATAGAGGTATATGATTTGCAAACATTCCCCTTATAAAGGAACACATTCTTTTGACATTCAACCCAAAAATCGTACACTCCATGTTTGTGCCTAAGAAACACTACATAGTATGCTTGTAGGTTCAACATCTGTTGACATAATTGTTGTTGGTTAATTTGTGATTTTTAGTTAAGTAATGACTATTGCAAAAGATAGTACAAAATGTATATAATTCACACATGTATACCACATTTTAGGTTGCAATCAAAGTCGACTAAGCTTCACATAAGTAGTACTTAAGTTTAACTAAGGTAGTATCTAAGGTTGATTAAGGTAGTACCTAAGATAGTACCTAAGGGTTACTAAGGTAGTACCTAAGGTTTAGTGAGGTAGTGCATATGGTTGGGGAAGTAGCTAAGGTGAACAAACTCACTAACATCATAAAACATGATGTCGAAGGAAGTAGCTAAGGTTCATAAAGGTAGTAAGCCAAAGTGTGCTAAGGTAGTACTTAAGGTTCACTAAATTAGTACCTAAGGATGGTTAAGGTAGAACCTAAGGGACAATCACCACTATACCAAAGGTGCACCAATTGACCACACTAATTAAACACATAATGCCATGCTTAATTCTATGTGGAATTGAATATGTTGTAAGTTCCATCCAAATTGAAAGCCATTTGTGGGTCCTATGGTTGAAAAAATCGACTACCTAAGGTTGCCAAACGAATGACCTAAGGTTCACAAATGTAGTAACTAATGTTTTGAAATAAAGTTTCGAGGCTTCACATAGGTAGTACCCAAGGTGTGCTAAGGTAGCATCTAAGGTAGATTAAGGTAGTATGTAAGGGTTACTAAGGTAGTACCTAAGGTTCAATGAAGTAGTGCCTACGATCGGGGAAGCAACTAAGGTGAACAAACTCACTAACATCATAAAACATGATGCTGAAACAAGTAGCTAAGGTTCATAAAGGTAGTAAGCCAAGGTGTGTGTAGACCCTCCATTTTGTCCTCCTAGCACATGTCCTATTAGGTATTTGTTCGGTACTTTATAGCAATTCCTTGGTGGCCCATTACTACTCATGTAACCTATCTTTTCTAAGCCACCTTGGGGACTTTGGTTGAGAGATTTATCTAACTCTATTGTGACACTTGGCAGCCCTAATTTAGATTTAGGCCCACTTAGGCACCCTAGGCTCATTTAGATACACTTGGCCCAATAGGCACCACCTTAGGCCCACTTAGGCACCTTGGCCCATCTAGGCATACTTGGCCCACCTAGGCACACTTGGCCCACATAAGCACATTTAGCCCATCTTAGCCACACTTGGTCCACCTAAGCTCACCTGAGCCCACTTAGGTTACATTTTAAGTAATTTTTGCATAGGTTGCATGGCACGCATGATTGCATGGCTCACATTTTTGCATGGCTTGCACGACACTTTTTTTTTTATGATTTTTTTTTTTCATTTTTTAAATTTTATTTTATCATTTTCTAAAATACCTCTTTTATTCATTTATTTAATCTAATAATTTTGTGCATTTGTAAGGAAATTTATCAATGGAAAGGAAAGGGTGGTTGATTGAATCTTACAATTAAGGACTCTTCTCATTATTGGAAAAATACCATACAACATTTAGCCCGTGCTTAGAGATTTAATTCAATTATGATGGGGCTGCAAGAGAGAGAGTAATATTTACCAAATGGAAGAAAATTTGAAGAAAGAGAAGACCATTTTTTTTAAAGGAAAATTCAATATGAATATGGAATTAATAGGGTTGCATTTATGAGGAAGATTCATTGTGAAATAAAGGGGGTCGCACTTATGTGGTAGATTCATATGAATTGGAATGAATGGAGCTGCATCTAGGAGGAAAATTCAGCATGAATATGGAAGAATTGAGGTCGTATCTAAGGAAAAATTCAACAGGCACTTCCATGTGAAGGGGAGGACGCTTTGAAAAGAGATGGAGAGAAGAAAAGGAACGGGCACCATTCTGGAACTTGGAGGGGGAATATCTAGTAGTTTGGAAGAGGAAATAGCCGCACGAAGGAAAGAAAATTACGAGCACGTGAAGTGGGGTTCGAGTTCGGCCGCACCGAAGAAAAAGCTTTGGCGAAGCATAATTTGAAAGTTTGGTTTTCTGGGAGAGGAGGCACAATTTGCAGCAGAAAAACGAAAAGAAAAGGTGCAGCCACACCTTAGAAAAGAAAAGGTGCAGCTGCACCATTCTGGAGCAAAGAGAGGGGCCTGAAAAGTTTGGCTTGCTGGGAGTAGAGGAGGATTGGCAGACCATTCTGGAGCGTGAGGATTAGCAGACCATTTTGGAGCGTGAGGATTGGCAACCCCATTGAGCATGAGGGAGATTGATTGAGAAGTGAGAGAGATCAATTGGGAGAGACAGAGCAGAATTCTTTGAGAGAGTGGGGAACGCACCAACATAAGAGATTGATACACAGTAGGCTTCGGAGAAAGTTGATACATTGTACACACTAGCAGATTTTTGAAGGAATACTCACTATCAACAACTTCTTTTCACCGATAGCCAAACAACACCGCTTCATCTTCCTCTACCAAATGTCAATTTTGAACACATTTTTTTGTTATTTATTTTCAATTTTAAGTTTTGATTTTTTTAGAACTTTGATGGATTATATTTACTTTTGATTTGAAATTTTTATGTTCCTTTAGTTGTGTGATAATATTTTAGATTTAAGAATTCTTGATTAATTGTGTTAATATTTCATAATATTTAATTCCAAGCTTTGTTTGTCTAGAGAACTTGATTGAACTTGACCAAAATTTTTCTTTAAGTGAAAGAGCCACCAGATTTTTAAATGAGAGAGCACCAAAGCATTTGAGAAAGCCACCAGATTTTTAAATAAGAGTGCACCAAAATTTTTCTTTAAGTGAGAGAGCCATTAGATTTTTAAATGAGAGAGCACCAAAATATTTGAGAAAGCCACCAGATTATTAAATAAGAGTGCATCAAAAATTTTCTTTAAGTGAGAGAGCCACCAGATTTTTAAACGAGAGAGCACCAAAATATTTGAGAAAGCCACCAAGTTATTAAGAGTGCACCAAAATTTTTCTTTAAGCGAGAGAGCCACCAGATTTTTAAAAGAAAGATGCAACAGCAAAATGTAATCTTCAGTTCTTGGTCATCCTTTTAATCTCACGCTGATCCTTTCATATTTATCTATTTTTAGGATCCATGATTCTTCAATAATCTTCTTCAAATCTTATGTTATTAGTTTCCATTTACCTTTTGTTAGTCCTTCGTTAGTTCTTTTTTTTTTTATATATCTCAGTGTTAGTTTTTATAAGTTTCACTATAGTCTGTGTACTTAATGTTTTTAGAATTTTGGTTGGCTCATTCATTTGATTCCATATCATTAACTTCATATTGCACATTTTAATTCTTTTGGTTGATTTCATTTTGTATATGAGTTTGTTTTTTTAGCCATGTCTTGTCTTTATTGATAACTCTAGTTAGGCTAATTATTACATTTGTTAAAAAAATTTAGTTTTTTAGATAATTATGTGCTATGTTCAAATTGATAATTGGTTAATGATTAAGGCTTATAGTTATTATGCTAGTTATATTTTAGTCATAGTTTAATTCATGCCTATTTTTAAATTGATAATTCCTAAGTTTGATTGATCATTGCAATTATTAAGTTGTTTAGAATTTTTATTTTAGTTAAATCTATGTCTTCTCTTAGTGGTTTCTTTTAGTTGGATTGACCTCATTTGTTTATTTATTTATTTTTATTTTAGAATCTTAGTTTTAGTCAAATTCTTGTCACTGACTTTAAATTGATAACTTTTTACTTTGATTGAATCCACTTAGTTTTTAGGATTTAGGTCCTAGTTAAATCTTAGCCATGTTTTCAAATCGACTATTCTAGTTTTTTTTTTTTCTTTTTTATTTTATCGAATTCTTTTAAGTCTTGAACTCAAACCTTTTTATTAAGAAAAGAGCTCTTTTAAATTGACATTTTGAATTAAGGCAAAATAACTTCTTTTCTTTCAAAAAAATGGATATTCTCCATCAATGATGTGGCCCCTAGATCCCAAATGAAAAGGTAGCCAATAAGGGGATCCAAGTTGATATTCTTTTGTTTTCAAAACCCTTTTAAATTAGAAATGAAAAAAAAAATCTTCATTTTGTGTCTTGTGTTATGGATTTATCAAATCACATGGTTCCTTTTGCTTTCCTAAAATCATTCTCAAAGGAATTTAAATCTTTTAACAATTTTTTTAAATAATAATAAAAATCCATTCTAGGATTTTAGTGCAAGGATCTAACTTTCTTTTTTAAAAAAAATATGCAACTTAGTTTTATCCAAGTTGTATTCCTTTTTCTTAGTTTCCAAAACTTTATTTTCTTAACATATGTTTGAGCTTGTGTTCCCAAGCTAATGGGAATACATAGGTTAAACTTGTGAATATTAACTGGGGACTTGATGGGACCCCAACATAAAATCATTTTTTCAAAACTCATCTTAGTTGCCACCTTTGCTACTTGTTGTAATCATATCTATATATTTTTTTTTAGGAATTATATACAAGATGTATGTGATAATTAATGATTTCGTATACTTTGATCATTTTTGATATGCTAATTAGATAACACGCATGCTAGGATTTCTTTATTTTATTATTTATTATCTAACCGCTCATGTCTTGTGGAAGCACGTTACGAGTTACTTATGCATGCTATCCAGGTATGCCCCCTAACACCCATTTTCTAAATTCTGCGAATATGCTTGTCACTGTGAACTGCACCCATGTTTGATAATGCCTAGATGTCTTGATACTCGTTTCACTATTCGATTATTTATGATAAAGTGCATGTTGAGTGATATACTATTTGAACTAACTTTGATGTTTTATGGTAGTGCTTGAGAAGTAGTCCAGGTACACACTTTAAATCTTCTTTATATTTGTGATTGATTTTCTTGTTTGGCATGCTATTTTTTTTTTTAAATCACCTAGCCTACCTATGTATCTATAATCAACCAATTAATTGTCATATTTCCCTCAACTTAGTCAATAAAGACCTTTGCAGGGCTTAGAGGGGTGCTACCTTTTAGAGGTACCTTCTCAATAAGTAACCTGATCCCCGGACCTAGACTCGGGTTTTTTCAAAGACACATTTTCCAAAAACTATGGAGTCACTTCTTTAGGGTTTTATTTCTTGTTTTATTTTTCCTTTTAAAATAAAATAAAATAAGTGGCGACTCCGACTTTTCCAAAACTAAATTTTTCACAAACAAAAGCGAATCTCGCCAATCGAGTGGGGACGCACGTGAAAAACACAGGTCCACAATGTGCCAAGGTAGTACCTAACATTTAGTAAAGTAGTACCTAAGGTTGATTAAGGTAGTACCTAAGGTTGATTAAGGTAGTACCTAAGGATGGTTAAGGTAGTACCTAAGAGACAGTCACCACTATACCAAAGATAAACCAACTGACCACACTAATTAGACACATAATGTCATGCTTAGTTCTATGTGGAATCAAATACGTTGTAAGTTTCATTTGGATTGAAAGCCACTTGTGGGTCCTATGGTTGACAAACCGACTACCTAAGGTGTGCTAAGGTAGTACTTAAGATTCACTAAGATAGTACCTAAGGTACAATCACCACTATACCAAAGGTGAACCAACTGACTACACTAATTAAACACATAATGACATGCTCGGTTCTATGCCAAATTGAATACATTGTAAGTTTTGTTTGTATTGAATCCCACTTATGGGTGCTATGGTTCACACACTGACTACCTAAGGTTGGAAAAATAACTACCTAATGTTAAAAAATGCAGTGACTAAAGCTCACAAATAAAGTTTTGAGGCTTCACACAGGTAGCACTCAAGTTTAACCAAGGTAGTATCTAAGGTCGATTAGGGTAGTACCTAAGGTAGATTAAGGTAGTACCTAAGGGTTACTAAAGTAATACTTAAGGTTCAGTGAGACAGTGCCAATGCTTGGGGAAGTAGCTACGGTTAACTTATAAAGAAAACAAACATACTTCAAAAATGCTAATCAAAGAACACCTAGTATTATAATGAAGGAATGAGCAGCATCAACATTAGCAATAGTAGCAAGAAGGAGAGTTGCCTATATACCAATTACCTAATGAAAAATTTAGGTGTGAGGCATGCTCTCTTTGTATGTGGTTTGGGCTAGCCTTAAGGTTAAGTGCAAAAGTTTAGGTTAAAAAATAGGTGAAAAACTAATAAAATTATACTCAAGTTGAAGAAAAATGCTTTTTCCAAAGTTTTTAATTGAACTATAAGAAATTCATGAACAAAGTCATGGTTAGTAACAAATGCAAACCATAGTCACAAAATTTGGCATCCCATTCTTGACTCTTGTTTCCAAAGGGCCCCCAAAACAAAAAAATTTAAATTTACATAATTTTTCAATGGGCCATGCAGAGCAACCTGGAAAACTGTAATGAATGGGAAGGATTGCACTCAAGAGTCTAAGAAACCAAACTTGGTTCACTTGGTGCCCATGCAACACTCTAGATTGCTAGCTTGTTATTCTCATGCATAAAAAATAATTCAATTTTGTTTACAAGGTATTCAAGAGAAGAATTACTTCTCTTGCGGTTATGGTTTTGTTTACAAGGTTTTCAATAGAAGAATTAGTTATCCTCATGGATTTGGTTCTGTTTACAAGGATTTAGCACAAAAATTAGTTTTCCCTTATTTTATGCATTTAACTTGTTTAGTAAGCAGTTTGTTGTCATAAAAAAATGCTTAAGAGAAGACACTATTTGCCAAATGTAGTGCCTTTTATCATATGACACTTGAATATGTTTATATTTTGTCCAATTTAATGGAAAAAAACACATCAAGATAATATGGTTCATAATGGCAACACATTTTCATTTAGAACCATGTAAATAACTCAATAAAAAATGATACATAATGTCCAAAAAACAAATGAAGCAAAAATTATGCATAACGACAATGATGCATAAATGTAAAATGTATAAGCTCATGCCAAGATGGTACCCTCTATCTCTTAATTGCTATTATGTTGTTGTGTGAAGTTCACAAAGTTAAAGTATGATGAACATGATTTGAAGTGACTTTCCCTTCGAGTTGATTATTTTCTAAAAATGAATAGTCCTACTACTTGAGTCCATATCGCTTGATTTAAAAACAAGCAATTGTCTTACTGTATTTTCTTTCTTTTTCAATTTCTAGACACTCTCATTAAAAGAGAAGGGGAATTTGATGGATCTACTTTGGGCTCAAACTTCAACAAGGAAGAGATCATGGTGATTATCAACATAACTCTTCTGTCTAGATAACTATTAAAAGTAATCTCTCCAGGCTTACAAAATTAAGTGAAAATAGTGTACATGATGATACACAAAAAAGAAAACTTGAACATCAAGAAGAGCAATACAACGATTTAGATCACAACATAATGGAAAATAAAGAAAACTAGCTTAAATCAAACGCAATTGTCAGCAACACAAGCATCAATGGTTCAAGTTCTAAACAAAGTTAAAGGAAGAAAATCTTACAACAAACTAGCTTTGACATTGAGAGTATGAAAAAAAGAACTCATTTTCAACCAAATCAGGTTCAGAGAGGAAAAAGATATGTTCATGCCAGATAAATCTAATAGTACAACAGGAAAAGAGAAAAAGAAAAATTATGTAACAGTTAAGAGAGTTAAGAAAAATAAATAAAATCAAATGAGGCTCAACCAAATCAGCTGTAGAAGCAACAAAATTAAAACCTATTCAAAAATTCCCAGATGTACGCGATAATGTAGTCGAATTTTTGTCTCCTGAATACCCAACTGACCAATTAATTCTTTATAATGTACTCTATTTTTCTTTGTCAAATAAGACAGCAACCGTTGACGTTTTCCCAGAATTTTCCGTAGACCTCTTTGAGATATTTCCAGATTTAAGACATGAATGAAATAAAATAAAAATTCGATCCATAACATCTAGGAACTAGTAATCGCCGATACGCTCATATTGGTGACGTTATTGTTGCTGTGATCAAAGAAGTAGTACCAAATATGCCTCTAGAAAGATCAGAAGTAATCAGAGCTGTATTTGTACGTACCTGTAAAGAACTCAAACGTGACAACGGTATGATAATACGATATGATGACAATGCTGCAGTTATTAAGAACTTATTGAATCCATCGTTTGGGCTCATAATAAATTAAAAGTTGCTCCTGCTACCCAGCCTAGAGCCTAGAGCATTGTACAAGGACGTGCTGTAGGAGTAACCCATTACCTTCTGGGTGGAATTACCACAACATGGGCATTCTTCTTAGCAAGAATTATTGCAGTAGGATAATGGCTAGGAGGATTTGAAAGGCATTATGGCATTAAGATTTCCAAGGTTTAGCCAAGGCTTAGCTCAGGACCCCACTACTCGTCGTATTTGGGGGGCGGTTCGTCCTATTTAGATATTCACGACCAAGAAGTACTGGATTCTCTTTCGGATAGGCCCTGAAAGGAGAAGGAAGGCTGGAATGCCAACAGGGCGTCTATTATTGAATTCACCCGACCCGATAGTACCCATTTTGGGAACGTCCAGTGCTTATGGACTCGTTGAGAATGATTCTGACCATAATTCATGAACCTAGTTACCATAGGGAACATATCGTGAATATCTAATGAATAATTTATTGTTTGTTTCTTTCTCTTGTTTGAGACAAGTTGTGAATATCGTATTCTTTTACAGTGAAAGGAGTTGGGAAGAAGTTGTTAATAATAGATTACCTAGAGAAATAGGTAAAAGAAATTTCCATCCAAGATTCCCAACAACACAATGAGCAGTACTTGAAAACGCGCAATGACAATGATGCGCAGAGATGTGGGAGGGTTCAATTTGGAATCGACAACAGCAAATGCGGCAACAACAGTGACAAAGACTTGCTCGCTGTGGTAGGTGTGAGAGAGAGTGGGAGAGAAACTATTTCAATTGAATGCTCTTTGGTCGAATCGATCATTGAGGAAAATAGTTGTTTTTGAATTTCAAATGAGGGAAAATGGGAAATTTTAGAGATTTGGGGTTAAGGAAAAATGAGAGGAAGAAGTTATGGGAAAATGGGTCTCAGGTGTGGTGAGGAAGTGAAAGAGAAAGACAAAGTTTCCCCAAAATTTCAGATAGCATAATATATATATATATATATATATATATATATATATATATATATTTGAAACAACCTGTTAATGTGAAAGTGGGTGAGGGCAATTTGGGCACAGAAAAAAGAATCAACACACAGTGCACAAAACCTATATTATTTTCCATATTAACGACTGATTCTCATATTTCCTATTCTTGGGATTTGAAAACCATATTATTTGCAAATAGGTCTCCCAAAACACAAGTTTCCCAAAAAATTAAAAAATCCCCAAATTCTAATTCAGAAAAAGTTGTCCTTTTCTTCTTTCTCTTACTTTTCTTCAATAGGTTTTGGAGACTCATCCCCATCAATATTCCTATCCCTTCAACATTACAACCAAATTTTGATGAATTCATAGTTTTATGCCTCTAGTTGGATTGTCTCTAAGATTCTCATAAAAAGTGACATTGGTTTATTGGTTTTCCTTCATTTGCAGTAGCAATCAAATTCATCCTAATGTGAGACAAAGTGTGACATGTCCTCATTCCCACACTATGGTCATTCAAGCATAGTGTTATTTGATTGATTCTTATATGCGGATGATTTAAGTTTGATTTATTTACTTACATAGTGACCAATGTTTGGGTACTTGGCTTTTACATGATACAAATAAATTTCTTATAATACTTGATTTCTATATGCAGTTGTTTTATGTAATGAAATTATGCATCCCTTCGATTGAAGTCTTCATCATGGTGCCTTTTGTCTCCGCGTGGACCATAACAATCTATAATTTATTATATTCATTTTTAAGAATATAGGTGGTTGAGGAATTTGCACAATGGGCCACACATGTAGAGCTAGAAAACAGTGATGTAAGCAAGGATTGATAGAATTTATGATCTATTATCATGTTATTCGAATTTTAAATTTTTTACTTGCAAACTGTTAACAAAAATGTGGTCTCCTTATTATTTACCCCATAGTAATATACACTTCAAATTGCATGTGACAAAAAATTTAGCAGTAATATCATGAAGCGGAATGCATAATAAAATTACACCAACAGGGCATACAATAACAATTGGGTATTATGTGTGGGTTGATGCACAAATTAAGGGCCCCGAGGCATAGTGGTGCACACACACATGACTGCCCCGAGCATCATGTAGAAACTATACTTGACACCCCGGATCGTCATGCAACCAATGCATTTGACATACAGTGAGATGGGTCGAAACCTAGACAACAGTAGAAATGGTACTGTAATATTCTAGAATAATTATATTAACAGTAGAAATGGTAACAAATTCATTCTATTTATCTTACTGCAAATGATGATCATGATGACATTGTGCATGATGTCATGCCATTGAGTGCTCTTCATTGTCCCCCCACCAAACGTAAGCGTGAGGGCACGTACATTACATCGTATGGCACCGAGTCTGTTGTCTCTCTTCATATCATAGCCACAAACTCGTCAATCTACCATAAGGATGGACCTGAAGGAAGCATCCACAATGGCATTTGGAGTACTTGAGGTGTGTTGTTTCAAACATTGCTCAATTTCTTTAAACTTATGAAAAGAAGAAATGAGTTTAACTCTTTTCTTTTTCACAGCGAGGAGTTTGTTTTCATGCACAACGCCCGCCTAACCCGCGATAATCTACTGTTGAATGATGCAATTGGAGGACCTAACAAAGACTAAACTGTTTCTCACACGTTATATATCTGTAATTATTAGTTATCTCTTTACGGAATAATGATCTGGATAGTTTAACTTAAAAAACATTGTTGCCAAAATCACTAACAGAACCATTGTTGCCAATATTCATAAGAATTGTGTTTCTAATTAATGTAAAAATATGAAATTAGAGTTATCATAAATGACATGATGATAAAAATTAATTAATTAATTTTTACAAATTGAGAAAATAAATCATCATTTCTTTTGTTTTGTCAAAATGTTTTTTACCATCATCAATAGGGTTGGTGGATCAACTTTCATTGTCACACCCCAATGGACTATAGAGTTGTAGTTTTAACTAAGATTAGTTTGATTAAGTTAGTAATTGTAATACAAATTCAAAACTTAATATTTTGAATATTATGTTCAAGATTATTGCATGAAAACCAATTTAGAAATTGGAAATGTTAAAGGTATAAATAAATAGAAAAATGATTGTAACTTATTATGTTGAACATAAATGACATGATGAAAACATTAAGTAGATAAACTCAAGAATAACAACATAAGAGGAATTCAAATATTTATTATCAAAAAATATTTTATAAGAAGATATAAAATTGAAACTCTTTCCAATATTAAGATTATTAATTTTAAACATATAAAAGAATATTGTATCTATCTATCTATCTATCTATATATATATTATATTAAAAAAATTAAAAATCGAACAAAAGGACTCCAAAAATTAGTTTGTTTTGTTGTTGGCGGTAATGAAAATTGGTTTGTTTTGTTATTGGTAAAATATGGTTTAGTTTTATGAGAGGTAGAGTTTGGTTTTGTAGTTTGCATTTTTAGGTCACATGAACCCAGGCATGGAATGCGCCTGGCCGACGACACCACTGTCCTCTCCACGAACTCTTCCTAATCCAAATCTTTTTTTACCTCATGGAGGAATTGAAGCTCAGGGTCAACCCCTAAGCAGTAAGTTTGAGTTTTTGCCGCTTGTAAGAAATTCAACTCTATTTTTTTTTGTTTTGGACATGTGTTTAATAAATTGTGAAATTAGTTAAGCTTATTTAAAATCTAAACTTAAAACTTAAACCACAAATTTGAATTTTCCTTTTTCTTTTTTTAATTATTAGTATAACTATATGTAAGTTCCATCTATTAAAGGAATTCCCCCATGCCACATGAAAATATTTAAAACTGCAACCTAAAATTGAACTTAGCTATTATTAACCACTTATACTATAGTATATAAAAAATATACAATTAATACAATAAATTTATTGTATATATTTTTTTAAACAAAAATAAACCAAAACATTTTTATATAAAATAAATAGCAAAAAAAATTAAAAATCAAAAGAAAAACCTAATAAAAAAAAACTAAAAAAATCCAAAAATTACACTTAAAAAGTTATATGATAAACACAACTACATATTATAATATATACAAAACAACTTATTTAAGTTCATCTATTAAAAATAAAAATAATCAAATGAGTTTAATAACTATTTACATATTAATAAATACAAGATAAAAAATTAATATAATAAATTTATAATAGTAATTTGTTTTAAAAAAATAAAATAAAATATTTTCAAATAAAATAATAAAACTTTGTAAAAAAAATCTAAAAACTATAATTAAAATTTTAGGCTTGGATTTTACATAAGCCCAAAACCATAATAGCTAATTATGATTTAATCTTAAGTCAAAATTATTTTTAGTGACTAAGATTATGGTAAAAATCGGAGACGGTGGTTTCATCATTTCAATCCACGTTGAGGATTTTTTATATAAATATATTATATCGACTTGAAGCTATAAATAATATGTCTATGTAAGAATTGAATAATTAGGTCCGCTTATTTAGATTAATTTTATTTTTATATTGGAAGAAAATAACAATTAGGGATGAAAATGTTGGTGGTGGAGTCTTTGATTTAAGGACATGGAAATTGTAGACATGGTCAAATTCTGAATCATGTATTGTCACTTGTATAGATAATAACGTGTAATTTACATAGAAACCTAGTGGTGGTTGTTAATCTCAGTGCATATCATCTGGAGGAATCAAAATCAATCGATCATCAAACAACCATCTCACTTGAGTCAATATCAAAGAAGATGTCAAGAATGTTGGACTCCCACCAAGGTCCAAATTACTTTTGCATGAATTGGTTCATTGAGTTCCATTATTTGGAACCATGAAGTTCGTTCATGCTTGTTTGAAAAAAAAGAGAAAATTAGTTGAAAACAGTGAAAATGCATGCCAGAAGGAAAATAACAAGAAGGAGTTATATTAAAATCTGGATTTTTTTGCCTAGGAAGGATCTAAATATGGATTTTTAAAACTGGAATTATTCAGTTGGAAATGGATTTGAAAAATCAATTCAAAACTGTAAATTTTCAATCCGAGAAACAAAAAGAGGAAGAAGAAGAGGTGTGCACCAAGGTGGCCTTTGCTGGAGTAGGACTTGGGGGTCTGGCTGTGACTGCGTTGCTGGTGGTCGTGTGAAGAGACCTCTGTATATTGCTGGCATGAGTGGAAAAGAACTGACTGTATTCATTCCAGAGACCAAATTCACTGGGTTTGAGTGTGTAATTTTATCAGCAAAGATGTTCCAACCCAACTCTGGCTTCCCAGAATCACAACTTGCATTGCTAGCAGGAACTTGTGGTGAAGCAATCGAAGTCTAGTTCCAGATCTGATTCCCTTGCTGCCACTCATTCTCAAGTTTCAAGTCTTTGCTCAGAAATCCATCTGATTTATCAATTTTCTCACAGTTCACTTCTGGAATTTTCTGTTGCTTAGATTCTGTGTCTTCTTGCTCATCCTGAGCTTCATTTCTTGCCTCTTCGGTTATCCTAACCAGTCATCTGAAGCCTGCATGCGGGAGCTCACTGATTGATGCTCACATAGCCCACCTCCATCATTTGAAGATGTGACTGTGGCAATGGCAATAGTTCTGATCCAGGATGCTGTTTTTCTCAAAGAGGGCTCTCAGCTCTGTTTAGTGTCATTGATGATGGGCTATCTCACCTCCAGCACTAGGGATTGGAGGGTCTCTTCAAATATCCCAGCATCTAGGTGGCCCATTAATTTTCCATAGCCAGCTAGAGGACTATAAACCCGTAAATGCCCAGCTTCATCCTTTCCACCTTGCTTTGAATTCCCATAATCAGCCTCCAAGCGTGAAACAGGGGCCTTGTCCAGTAGAAATGCCATCAATGAAATCAATAATTCTGCCTTCTTGGCATTCTTAACGTGAGCAATCTGTAGTAGATCTTCATTTCGCACACGTCTCACATCTTCCAAAACATCTTTGCTGTCATTCCCAAATTCCGTTGGCCATAAAGCGGAATGAATGCTAAGTGAACTCCCTTGAAGCCACAGTACTGTATAAAGCAATAGGTAATCCTTTGGAAGACTGGGCGATATTAGGCTGTGGCAAAAGCTTCAGTAGAGTTTTGATCCCTGACTTTCATGCAGATAATTGGCGAGCTTCTGAATTTTCCATTATTCTGTGGACTAGAGCCATCACGTGAAAGATGCAAATTTGGATGAACCACTCATTACTGGCGCCTGCTGTAGCCGAAATTGTCGAACTGACCAGACAGCAATGGCCATCAGACAACCCGGGCAACTTTTCCTACAACCCTTCTTGTCATGAGCAGAAATGTTCAGTGGCTCACATCAATTTTCAATGGCTTTCATGTCAGAAGAACCTGTGTTATTAGGCTCTATCTCAAACAAAATATCAAAAACAAACTCCCTATGTCCAAAGTCACCGGAAACTGAAATCTCGATGAGTAGTGCGCTCTGAACCTTTTGGCATTTGTTTTAATTTGCACTTTGGGTACGAGTTCTGCTGAACCACACATAAACGGCGCTTGCTTGTGGTGGAAGTCATGCTCTTTTCTCATGAGTGGTATACTGATCATCCACCTCCCATGGCCCAAATGCAGGCATGAGGGCCTTCACCTCAGGTACAGATGAATTTACGGGAATTTAATACCAACACATGGGACGTCACTGATCTACAGCAGCTGAAAACTTACCCATCTGATGCTAGAATTGACTTAGAATTACTGATTCATCGATACTAATCTCTTCGCGAGTAGTTTCGATAGGCAATTTGAAAATTTTCCAAATTAGATGACTGGGGAACTTTCTTTGTTTGGACATGAGTGGTATGGGCTGTTATAGTAGTCAGAACTTCTTGATGACACACCCCAGCTTGTTCTTGATTTTAGTCATGTGGATGGCATTGCATCCAGGAACTTCACCAGAATTGGTCGAGCTTTCCTTAGAACGAAAAATCTGTGTTGTACCCGAATTCAGTAACCAGTTTACCCCTTGCCCCCCCCGTTTTCTTCCCTGCAGTTCAAGTCTCTTGAAAGTCTATTTGCTAGTGAATAGATGGAGGCCGGTAGCTAAGAGACTGGAAATGCCTCATATGATGTCCATTGTCCTGAATGCATGAGGGTGAAGAAATGAAACATCTTTTAGTTCCTTTTCTCTTCAGTTTCTGTAATCAACAAATCAGCCAAAATGCTCTCAGTTCCCTCCTGAGCATCACTTTCAGTTCTGCAATATGTCTTGCTCTCTTTTATTCGAAGAAATTCTAAAATGGTCAGAGCCACTCAAAGAGTCTGATATCTGTCAAAGTACGTCGAGCTAACAGTCCTGGAAACAAGCCAATACCCCCTTTCCTCTTACATTGCTTCTGCCACAAATTAGTCGTAAGTGAAATCTGTCCAGTTCTTCGCAGTACTAATGACCAGTGGGGTGGGATGATGCTGAGTGAAGCCTTCCATAGACCAGGGTATCGTGTAGAGCAATAAACATTACTTCAGAAGACTGGGCGAGATTACGTCATGGCAGTAGCTTGAGTGAACCGGGATCATCACACGAAAGGCTCAAAGTTGGATGAATCACTCATCACTGATGTCTACGGCAGCTGAATTTATTGATGGCTATCATTTCTTTGTCTTCAAAAGTCATTTTCATTGCGGCAGTCCCGTTAAAGCTTCCTGATGACCCCCACATTTGTCAAAGGACAGCTTTTGTTAAAGGACAGCTTTGCTGTCCACACAAGGACAGCTTGGCTGGTCAAAGGACAGCTTTGCTGTCCACACTAGGATAGCTTTGCTGTCCACACTTCCTTCTTTCCTTATTTTAGCCCACAATTGTTTCCTTATTTCTTCATTTATTATTTTGTACAGTTAGCATATATTATTTGACAGATTATAGTTTACATGTATAGGGCTAGAATCATGCTGGAATTTATTTGTTTTTATTTGCTTTCCATATAAAGCATCCTTGTAAAGTCTATATATAATATACAAAACTCAAGGCCAAGGTATTCGGTCATTCATACAATATTTTTGACATGGTATCAGAGCAAGGTTGCTAATTTCTCTTCCCTCAAATTCTTTTCTGTCTTTTCGGTTTCGGAGGTGCCTCTCGTGTCTTTCGGTCAAGTCTGTGTTGATCCGTCTTTGCACCCAACCACAACCATTTTTCTCTGTGGGTGTCGTGGGTCGGCTTTTCTTACGGGATTTTTTTTTTTTTGGTCCATCCTTTTGTCTCGGGTTCTATTTATTTTCTATGGATTCCTTTTGCTGTGTGTGTTAAGTTTACAGGCACAAATTATTCTACCTGGGCATTTCAGTTTGAACTTTTTCTCAAGGGAAAAGACCTTTGGGGTCATATTGATGGCACGGATGTTCAAAAACCATCCACTTTTGACAAATCTCAGGATGTTGGGACTTCTCATTCATGGGCTGTGCTTGATGCACGCATCATGTCTTGGCTTCTTGGTTCGGTGGAGCCTCATATTGTCACCCACTTACGGCCCCATCGCTCCGCTCAATCTATGTGGGCTTATTTGAAGAAAGTTTATCATCAGGATAACGATGCTCGTCGCTTTCAATTAGAACATGCGATTGCCATGTTTCAACATGGCAATCTTTCCATCCAGGACTACTACTCGGCATTTCTGACTCTTTGGCATGAATATGCTGATTTGGTTACTGACGGATGTTCCTATTGTCGCTCTCTCAACTATTCGGACTATTCACGCGACTACCCCGGCGTGATCGGTTTCTTATGAAACTACGTCCGGAATATGAATCATTCGCTCCTCTTTACTAAATAGATCTCCTGTTCCCTCGCTTGATATTTGTTTTGGTGAGTTACTTCGCGAAGAGCAACGCCTTAGTACTCAAGCTATTTTGGAGCAATCTCATGGCGGTTCGGAGGCGACAATCGTAGCTTATGCTGCCCAAGGACGCGGACCACCTATGCATTCTAAAAACTTGCGGTGTTTTTTGCTTTGCAAGGAATATGGGCATATTGCTGCCACTTGCCCTAAGAAGTTTTGTTCTTATTGCAAGAAGAAAGGTCATGTTATCAAAGAATGTCGTATTCGCCCCGTAATCGTCGAGGCCCAAGCATTTCGAGACTTCGGTTATTGTCCCTCCCGTAGCAACACACGACTCTCCTTCAGTGCGTGCTCTGTTCCCGCACCTCCCGCACCAGATCATCGCACCCCAAAAATGGTGCAACAGATATTAATTTCAGCATTATTATCAGCAATGGGGTTTCAAGGTAACAATTCTACTAAACTCTGGTACGTGGACTCGGGGGCCTCTAATCACATGACTAATAATCCCACCGCTTTGTGTCATGTTCGGCCCTACGCTGGTCAATCTTCCATTCAGACTGCCAATGGCAGCTCTTTTGCCCATAGTTTGCTATCGGCGATGCCTCTTCTAAGTTCACCGATGTGTTTCTTGCCCCTCGCCTTTCCACGAATCTTATTTCTGTTGGCCAATTAGTTGATAACAATTGTGCTGTTAATTTTTCTGGTCATGGTTGTGTTGTGCAGGACCAGGTAACGGGAAGCCGATCGCAAAGGGACCTAAAGTGGGGCGCTTGTTTCCACTATTTTTACCTGTTCCAGATTTTTCTCCACATTCTTCTATTAAGTCTTTTGCTTGTAATAATGTTTCAGATCTTAGTATGGTGTGGCATCGTCGTTTAGGCCATCCCAATACTCAGATCTTATCTCATGTATTGAACTGTGATTTACACGGTAATAAGGATCGTTATTCTTTATCTCTTGAGTGTGATTCTTGCAAACTTGGTAAAAGTAAAACTCTTCCCTTCCCTTTGCATGCAAGTAGAGCATCTCACTGCTTTGATCTTATCCATAGTGATGTTTGGGGACCTTCCCCGGTTAGTTCACATGAGAAATTTAAATATTATGTGACTTTCATTGATGATCATAGTAGATTTACTTGGGTCTACTTTCTTCGCTCTAAATCTGAGGTCTTTCGTGACTTTCACCGAGTTTTTAGCGTATGTTGACAATCAATTTTCTACTTCTATTAAGACATTACGCACTGATTCTGGTGGTGAGTATTTGTCTATTGAGTTTGAAGCATTCTTGGCTTCTAAGGGTATTATTCATCAACGTTCATGTCCCTCTACTCCTCAACAAAATGGAGTTGCCGAACGCAAAAATCGTCATCTTTTAGATATGGTACGTACTCTCTTGTTAGAATCTTCTGTTCCATCCATGTTTTGGGTAGAGGCTCTAAAAACTGCTACTCACTTGATTAATCGTTTGCCTTCTCAAGTCCTACATATGGAGTCTCCCTATTTCCGCTTATTTGCTAAGCAACCTAGTTATGATCACCTTCGTATTCTTGGTTGTGTTTGCTTTGTTCATTTACCTCCTCATGAGCGACATAAATTATCCGCTCAACTGCTTCGATGTGCTTTCTTGGGATATAATATGTGTCAAAAGGGATTTGTTTGCTATGATCCTACATTACATCGTACACGTATTTCTAGGAATGTTATTTTCTTTGAAAATCAACATTTCTTTCCTATATCCTCTTCTACTGTGTCATCCTCTTCTACCGTGGTCCTTCCCTCCTTTGAGCAACGATTCACAGATCTTCATCCAGTCGGTTCTCGCTTTCAACTGTGGTATTGTGTATACGAGACGCTCCCGCCTGATCCTCTTTCGGTGGCTCACCCGATATCTGATCCTACCACGCTCCAGATGCAGTCAGTTGCAGCACCTTCAGTACGTCGCTCTTCTCGAGTGTCTGTACCTCCGAATAGGTATGGATTTCCCTCTTCCAGTTCTGGCAATTCTATTTCAGCCTCTTACTTTGCATTGTCCAAATTTGATATTCCCACATGCTACTCACATGCCGCTAAGCATGATTGTTGGCGACAAGCTATGCGAGGAAGAAATTGCCGCTCTAGAGGCCAATCACACTTGGGACATTGAGCCCCGTCCTCCCACTATTGTTCCTCCGGGTTGCAAATGGGTTTACTCGGTCAAGGTCCGATCTCGATGGAAGTTTGGATCGTTACAAAGCTCGGCTTGTTGCACTTGGGAATAATTATGAAGAGACCTTTGCTCCTGTGGCTAAAATGACTACTGTTCGTACGATTCTAGCTCTTGCTGCTTCCAGTGATTGGCCATTACATCGGATGGATGTAAAAAATGCTTTTCTTCATGGGGATCTTAAAGAGTGTATTTATATGAAGCCACCCCCGGGATTGTTTCCCTCTCCGACTTCACATGTGTGTAAGCTTCGTCGCTCTCTTTATGGTCTCAAACAGGCTCCGAGGGCCTGGTTTGAGAAATTCCGCACCACTTTATTACAATTTTCATTCAAGCAGAGCAAGTATGACACTTCCTTGTTTCTTCGGAAATCAGACATGGGTATTGTTGTTCTTTTGGTTTATGTTGATGATATTGTGATCACTGGTTCCGATTCTGCTTTACTTGGTCAGCTCAAAACTCATCTCTCCGAGTCCTTTCATATGAAAGATCTTGGGCCTCTCACATATTTTCTTGGTCTTGAGGTGCATCATAGTCCCTCTGGTATTTCCCTCAATCAACATAAGTATGCGAGTGACTTGGTGGCTACAAATTTGGTCTACAAGGGGCTACTTCTGTTGATACTCCCATGGAATTAAATGTCAAGCTTCGCAAAGAGGAGGGCGACTTACTTGCTGATCCCAGTTTATACAGGAAGTTGGTGGGTAGCCTTGTTTATCTCACCATTACTAGACCGGACATTTCTTTTGCTGTACAGCAAGTCAGCCAATTCCTTCAGACTCCTCGTCATCTTCATTTGGCTGCTGTTCGTAGGATCATACGCTATGTTCAAGGCACTTCTACTCGTGGCTTGTTCTTCCCTGCAGGCAATTCTACTCGCCTTGCTGCTTATAGTGATGCTGATTGGGCTGGTTGTGCGGACACCCGTCGCTCCATCACTGGTTGGTGTGTGTTCTTAGGAGATGCATTGATATCTTGGAAAAGTAAGAAGCAAGACAGAGTCTCTAAGTCATCTACGGAATCTGAGTACCGGGCGATGTCTCTTGCTTGTTCCCAAATCATTTGGCTTCGAGGTTTGCTTGCGGAGTTAGATTTTTCGAGACCGATCCTACACCTCTCCATGCCGATAATACAAGCGCTATTCGGATCACGGCCAATCCTCGTCTATCATGAGCGCACAAAGCATATTGAAGTGGATCTGTCACTCTATCCGTGAAGCCTTTGAAGCTCGTGTTATCACTCTTCCACATATTTCCACCGACTTACAAATCTTTGATATCTTCACCAAGGCTCTCCCTCGTCATCGACATTGCTTGCTAAGTAGCAAATTGATGCTTGTTGATCAACTCCGCATCAATTTGAGGGGGTCATCAAAGGACAAGCTTTTGTTAAAGGACGACTTTTCTTTGTCCACACAAGGAACGACTTGGTGGTCAAAGGACATTTGTCAAAGGACAGCTTTTCTTTGTCCACACTAGGATAGCTTTGCTGTCCACACTTCCTTCTTTCCTTATTTTAGCCCACAATTGTTTCCTTATTTCTTCATTTATTATTTTGTACAGTTAGCATATATTATTTGACAGATTATAGTTTACATGTATAGGGCTAGAATCATGCTGGAATTTATTTGTTTTTATTTGCTTTCCATATAAAGCATCCTTGTAAAGTCTATATATAATATACAAAACTCAAGGCCAAGGTATTCGGTCATTCATACAATATTTTTGACAACATTTTCATCCCATGTTGAAGCAATTCTATCGACAATTTCGATAGTTATGTCAACACCAGTACTCCTTAATGAAAATACAGCAAAAGCTTTTCCACAACATTAGCCAAGGGAGCAAAAATCTCATTCATTGTTCACAAGGGATCATGATGCTGAAGCTTCTTTCACTTCCTTTAAGCCCTTGAGACAAATGGCACCGAGACCATTAAGAACAAATGCGAGGGCCTTTGAAGAAGGGAGTATTCCAGCCACTACTGAAGATAAAAGGCATCAAGGTGACCCAGTTCATGCAAAGCAAAAAGACAAGTAGGGTCTTTATAGATAATTTCGGTCATGACAGTAATGGCTGAAAAAGTATCCTCCAAGGTTGACAGGTAATGAATTATCATGGGAGCCTTGGGATCCCGTAGAATTTGTGGGAATACATGTGAGAGCCTCTGAAGGAGAAAGTATTCCAGCAGCTCCAATCTTTTCTGCATTACCAAATACCAGTGACAAAGTGGCAAGTAAAGGATTATCATAAGGATTTGATGTCTAATATCCGTATCATGGACCTCAACTCTTGTCACTCCGATCTCAGTATGATATATTTGCTTATCCATTGAGTATGAGATGCCATGTCAGGCGTGGCATTGAAGAGGACTATGGCAGTCTTTGCTGAACATCAAGACCAACATATGCTGTAGGACTCCATGAGCCTGGATCAATAAGAGATGAACAGCAGCCCTGAGTTAATAAGAAAACAAATGACAGCTTGGCCTTTGGCAATTGCGGCAGACCCTCTGAATCCTCATCAGCTATCAGGCCCAGTAGACCCCCCTGTCATTTTGCTTACTTGGAGGTTCTTCAAGATAGCGGACCATGCCGGCCCCATTTTGCAGTCGATATACTTTTTTAAGATCAGCAGGAGCAACAATCAGAACTCAGAATCAGACCACCTATGACTGTCTGGTCACTGGATGAGAAAACCTCCAGGTCCTTTTTGAGGAACATGTATTAAGGACCCTTCCATAGCGTTCTTTATCCATTCCCTTGCCAAGTAATATGTTCTCTTCTATCTTGCTACTCTGAATTCAAGGAAAATGAGTACCAAAGTAATATGTTCACCATGGCGGCCTTTGTAGTTTGTGCTCTACAATTTCCAGAAAACCCGTGACAGATCAAATTCCCATGCTGCATTCCTGAACACACCAGAACTCATGCTGATGCCTTCATGGGCACCAAAACTGATCAATCTCACAGCTGGCAAAACTTCTCCAAAAAATCGGCAGAACTATCCATGCTTCACCTCTCCTCTGTTCTTCCACCCCTGTTCTGCTTCCTTCATTCTCCAGTAACAGTCGAGTTTTAACAGCATCAAGAAGCCATTGTCTAGCGCCATCAATCAGTGACACAGACATAGATGGAAATACTCGAAATATCCACAAAAAACAAAGGAAGACTACCAAGGAAATGGAGCACGAAGAAAATAAACAAAAAAAGAACCAATGGAAGCCACATTTCATATTTTATTCCACGGGCTTAGGTTGGTGAGAGGAGTACAAGCAGATTCCAGCAAACAAATACAGCCACAATTCTCATGTAACGCACAGTAAATAAAAAAAAAAACAGAGCCTTTCAGTTCTAAACCTAAACTAGAGAACTCCAAAGGGAGAAATCAACAACAACTATAGAAGCAATCTAGTACCAATGCAAACAAACATATAACCTCTGTCATTCTACACCCAAGCATCCAGACAAAACTCAAAATTCAGCGAAGATTAATACATAACAAGAGGATAACGGGAATGAAGGAAGAGTCTACAGAAAGCGTACTTGGAAACACTCCCTTCTGGTAAGAAAATCCCCACTGGTATATCGTTTTAGATCTCTTACTCTGCCTTGTCATGCTTCCTTCCTCTCCCTTTCTTCTCTGAATGTCTTTTCTTTTCTCACCTTTTTTTTTCCTCCCTCATTTTGTTCTTATCCATAGTCCTTCTAAAAATTCAAAATCCTCCTTTTATTTGCATAAAGGAAATTCCTTCCTTATTCACTTCTTGTTGATCCTCTCTGTTAAAGAAAGAATCTTTGCCAGCCCACTGTATTTCCTTTAGTGGTGTGTGGATCCCATATGATATGCCTGTTGTATCTTTGAAGAACCTCCTCATCTTGTGCTCCAACCATGCCTTCCTTTCTCCGAGAAAATTCTTCATCCAAAGAAATCCATAGGTCTCCTATCAATCTATTAACCTCTTTTTTTGAATTATTTTCTTTCCTTGTCTAAAATTGCATGAATATCCTCCAAAGATCCCTACATGGCAGCCACTGGAGAATCCCACCTTCCCATATGAATCTTTTTCTTTCCAAGCCTAGAATCCCTTTGGTGTGTGATTACCCTCAATATTTGTAGTCCATCTACAACAATGGACTTTCCTGTGTCAAAATTTTTGGTGATCCTCTTTCCAAATAGTTGGTAGCGTTTTCCTCATGCAAGAAATAAAATAAAGATAAAAATAAAAATAAAATAAAGATTAAAATCAATAAATATCATGAAATTGAAAATCAAAAGAAATTCAAATCACACAACTAAAAAATAAAAATCAATCACATGCAAGCCATGCAAGAAAGTGAACCATATAACCATGCAAAAATACGAGCCATGCAACCGTGCAAACCATAGAGAAACACCTAAAGGTGACCAAGGGTGTGTCTAAGTGTAGGACGAACTAAGTGGGCTTAGATAAACCTAGGTGGGCCTACATGAGCCTAAATGTCCTCGAGCAAACTAAGTGGAATCTAATCCTAAAGTGCACCTAAGTAAAACCTAATCTAAACTCGAAAAGCGGCCAAGGTCACAATGAGAGGCCAAATAAACCCCTCAACCAAAGTCTCTGAGGTGGCTCAGAGAAGGCAAACTATATGAGTAAAAATGGGCCACCAAGGAACTACTATGGAGTATTGAAAGAGCACTTAAATACATATGCTAAAGTGACAAAATGGAGGGTCTACACATATCGGACTAGGTCGATATTTTGAAACCACTCCTTTCCACCCTACTGCCACACGTCATCGATCACGGCATCTCCACCTATGGCCTTGCCCTTCAAAGCACTGCACGGTCGTCAACGCCTTTTTCTCTATAGGTGGAGGAATAGTTCTAATTTAGTCTTGGTTTTCTCACATCCCTAGCAACTTCCTTTTGTTGTATAACATTCCATTCTTAGTGGCAACAAAGATTGAGAAATGCAAAAGGATTTTCTTTGGTTAGGGAAAGAGAGAGTATCTTATAAGCTGGATCTAAGTGTGCTTTGAGAAATAAGGCCCTCTTAGAGAAGTGGCTATGGGGTATCCTGGGGAGAGTATTGCTTTATGGCACAAGGTTGTCTTGAGCATCTATGGGACACATTCAAATGGTTGAGATGCCAACATTTTAGTAGAAAATGGGTCAAAAATCCGTTTGTGGGAAGATTTGTGTTAGGGAAATCAACCTTTGGTTGCACAATATTTCTAAGTCTTTACAAACTTTTATCAATTCAAAATTCTCCTATTTCATTTGTCCTTGGTTTATCTTCTCCTCTTACTGGAAACTTTAACTTTCAGCTAAACTTTACGGATTTAGAGATATAGGATCTAGAAAGAATCATGTCCATTCCCAATAGTGTTAATCTAACACTATCATCCCTTGATATGAGACCTTGGTTATTATCACATTTCAACTTATTTTTGGTCAAATTTTTTTTCTTAACCTCATTTGATCATTTAACTTTAGTTTTCTTTTCTCTTGCTAATTTCATATGGAAATCAAAAGCTTGGCCAAAGGTCAAGGCATTTGCTTCTTTAGTGAGTAACAGGAAGGTTAATATCAATGACTTGCTTTAAATGAGAAGACCATTCAAAGCCCTCAGTCTGGATTGTTGACCTTTGCATATGGTTAGTTGAGAATTAATGGATCATCTTTTTTACACTGTTCCACAACTTTAGAGTTATGATGCAAGCTATTCAAACTAGTAAGTTTGGATTAGGTTCCTTCTAGAAGTGCTAGTGACATGTTGACCATTTCTTTTAGGGGTTTGGGTAGCACTAACTAGGATAAAGTTCTAGGGCAATGTCATGTGCAGCAATTTAATTTATTTATTTAAGATATTTTGGTTTATTGAGTTAGTTCAAATAACTAGCAATAGTGGGCTAGAGAGTGGTTAACGTGAGTGTAATTGTTGTTGTGTAATCTCTAAGTTTTTGAGTCTGTTAAGTTATAAATTTCCTTATTCTTGAGCAATAAAATCATCAGATGAAAAACTTCCAAAAACTTGTCTTTGTTTTCTGCTTTCCAAATTCTTTCAATTCTACTCGTATTTTGTCTCAGCAACATAGCTCGAGGGCGAGTTAAGGGGCGAGGTAGGGGATAGGATCGTGCCATTAACTTAGAACGTGACAGAGTGGTATCAGAGCCAGTTATGGCTGGCGATCAACGACTCTAAAGGCTTGAAAATCAGGTTGAGAACCTAAGTTCAGGTTAATAAAAGCTCCTTAAGTAGATGGAAGAACTAATGGGGACAATGAACTCCTGATTAGGCTTGCCGGAAAAAGGGTCCATCAATAAGAATCGAGGACCACATAGACAGGGTGGTGTTGGGTACGCAAGTGGACTAGTGGTTCCTAAGCTTGCAAAGCTTGATTTTCCTCATTATAATGGCTCGGAAGATCCAACTCTATGGATTTACCGGGCAGAACAATTCTTTGAATTTCAAGGGACATCATTGCAAGATCAAGTCAAATTAGTAGCATATCACTTGGAAAAAGATGCTCAATTGTGGTACCAACGACACAAAAATCAAGGTTACTTGGTTACTTGGAATGGAATGAAGGCGGGATTGGTAGAGTGGTTTGCTGTAATTGAATATGAAGATTTCTTTGGAGACTTGTGCAAGCTTAAGCAGGCGGGAACTGTTTTCGACTATCAAACCCAGTTTGAAAGGCTTCTAGCATGGGCTGACACTTTGACAGATAAACAAGAAGCTAAGTGTTTTATTAGTGGATTGAAGAATGGGTTAAGGCTTGATGTAAAAGTCCAAAACCCTCAAAATATGTCTGTTGCAATTGGGTTAGCACGTACCTATGAACTCAAAACCTAGGAAGTGAGACGCCCAACCAACCTAACATTCTCCTCTTCAGTTCACAACTCCAACAACCAATGGAACACCTCAACCCCTAGTGGTGCAAAAGACACCAATCTAGAGAGAATTTTACCAATCCGTAAATTATCTCCAACTGAACTCCAAAGGCGACAACAACAAGGGTAATGCTACAACTGTGATGAGAAGTATACAATGGGTCATAAATGCAAGAAATTGTTCTTCATTGAACTAGAAGAAGAGAATGAAGAAGCCATAGAAGAAGAGTATGTAGAAAAGATACTGGTTATCTCTTTGCATGCCTTGGCTAGGGTTCAATCTCCACAAACTATGCGGATCCACTCACAAATTGGTAAGACTTCATTGACAATTTTAATTGATTCTAGTTCCACTTATAATTTTTTGGATCACAAATTTGCCAAAATCATTGGACTTAATTCGGAAATGAGTCGCTTGTTTAGCGTTGTGGTTGCCAATGGGGAGAGGTTGTCAAGTCTTGGGCGTTGTAATGGAGTAAAACTATCCTTGTAAGGCATTCCAATTGCGGTAGATTTTTTCTTACTTCCTTTAGAAGGTTGTGATGTTGTTCTAGGAGTACAATGGTTGGGTACTCTTGGTCTAATTTTATGGGATTTTGGAAGGATGCAAATGCAATTCACTATAGCTAGGCAAAAGGTGTTGCTACAAGGTTCAACCTCCTTAGAACTTCGAGCTCTTGAATGTGATACTGTTTCTAGAACATTGAGGCAAAGTGATGGTAGGGGGATTATCTTACAGCTTTGTGCAATCTAGCATAAGCATACAAATCATGAGGAGTTACTGTCGGATGCAATAGCGCCTTTGCTCATTGAGTTCAGCGAATTGTTTGAAGCACCTACGAGATTACCACCTCCACGCTTTCATGACCATAGGATTCCCCTCCAGCCAAGAGCAGGTCCAATTTGTGTACTTCTTTATCGATACCCGCATTTTCAGAAACAAGAGATTGAGAGCTTGGTGGAGGAGATGTTATCACAGGGTATAATTCGGCCTAGTCAAAGCCCATTTTCCTCTCCAATACATTTGGTGCGAAACATGATGGGAGTTGTAGGTTTTGTGTGGACTATCGAGCACTAAACCAGGTGACGGTCAAAGATAAGTTTAAAATTCCAGTTATAAATGAATTGTTGGATGAGCTACATGGTGTCAAATTCTTCACCAAATTGGATCTCAGATCTGGATATTTTCAAATATGAATGGATCTTCTTGATGTACATAAAACAGTCCGAACTCACCACGAGCACTTCGAATTTCTTGTAATGCCTTTCGGCCTCTCTATCGCCCCATCTACATTTCAATCACTCATGAATGAGATTTTTAAGGCTCGTCTAAGAAAATTAATTTTGGTATTCTTTGATGACATTCTAATTTATAGTAGCACATGGGTTGAACATCTGAAACATGTTAGAATTGCATTTTCCATTTTGCGAGCTCGTCATCTTGCAGTCAATAAAGAAAAAATGTTAGTTTAGGCAAACACAAATCAAATATTTGGGGCATATCATTTGTCAAAATGGTGTGAAGGTGGATCCAGAAAAAATAAAGGTGTAGACCCTCAATTTTGTCCCTTTAGCACATGTTTTTAAGTTCATTTCCAGTGTTTCATAGTACTTCCTTGGTGGCCCATAACTACTCATACAACTTACCTTTTTTTGAGCCACCTCAAAGACTTTGGTTGAGGGATTATCTGACCCCTTATTGTGACCCTTGGCAACCCTATTTTAGACTTAGGGTTTCCTTTTTTTTTTTAAAATAAAATACTTAGACATGTTTAGGTGTACACGATATCCTGATCACTTTGGGTTACTTAGGCACCACCCTAGGCCCTCTTAGACGCATTTGGCCTATTAAACGTTTCTTGCATGACTCACATAGTCGCATGACTTGCATGGCCAGTATAGGATTGACTATTTTATTCCATTTTATTTAATTATTTTGTTTTACTTTATTCATTCATTTTATTTTACTTTATTCTTTTATATATTGCAACATTGCTAACTCTTTTTCGGTTTTATTCTTTTTATTTTCGTTTTTTTATTGATTGACAAAAGAATGGGAGTTGTTGTTCAACTCTCACGAAGGCATGTACACTCGAAGAAGGTAAGAAAAATATTTATGGAGGGAAAAGAGGATTAATGTGGGTGCATATATATGGAAAGAGGAGATCCTACAAAGAAAAGAGAAACATTCTAATTTTCGGAAAGGAAGGGAAATAAAAGAAAGGAAAGTAGATTTCCTTCAACCGATTGAGTTTTGGGAGGCTGACACGAACACATAAAAAAAAAAGGATTGCAAAAAAGAAGAAAAGAAAAAAAAAGAAATGAGGATTTTCCTTCTTTTTTTGGGAACAGATTTGGGTTTTTATTTATTTATTTTGGGGCTGATATATATACGTAAGACATGATGCTTAAGGAGGGGGTTTTCTTTGACGAAGAGTGGCAACACACATTGAGAAGAGAGAGATGGGTAGAGAGATTCAAGTTTGGGAGAAGATTTCTCGGTCGAAGAAAGGTGCAGTAACAGGAAGCCAAGCAATTGGAGAGGAGATCGTGCAGGTATGTTTCCATATATTCACCATGTCACCGTTTAATTTCGATTTCTCCTCATCCCTGGCTGTTTCTAAATATTCATTTTTGCTGCTTGATGTGGGCGTTTATGGCCACTTGGTTGTTCTGCTGAATCCGAGTCCTTTTTTTTTTTTTTCTTTACATGCTTTGTTTTGATTTTATAACTATTTCCTTCGACTGGTGAATGACATATTCTTGAGTTAGATGTGTTTAAAATCAAGCCATTGTTCTCTTCTATTGACACCTGTTTTCAAGCCCTTTGACAAAATAATGGATTGTGGTTCCTCTATTACCCATCCTTAGTTTTCCTTCCTTTGTTTTTCTTGGGTCATTTCTTTCTATGCTTAGCATCTATATTTCACTCGTCTCCCTTTCTTTGGTGTAACTGGGCCCCATCCGATTATGGCTCCAAAGGCTGTGTTGCCAAATCGATAAATGAATTCTCAATATGGGCTCCTAGCATTATGGCCGCCCCAACTAAGTAAGAGTCGAAATTATCATTTCCTGTTAAGTTCCACTGCCACCCATGACTAAATGAAGCCCTCAAGCTCCCTTCCAGCAACGTCTCTGATATCAAATGCCCACCAAATTTTCCATTCAATAACCGCTTCAAGTCAGTAATAAAGTGAAGAGTTGTGACTAGATTTGCTTCATACCATATCAATCCCACTCCGGTGACCCATTATGTGTCAGTTTGAGCTCATAGATCCAAGAGAGACACGGATAGGGAAAGCTAATTACACCAGGGTTCGTACTCCTCAAGAGCAACTCAAGTTTGCTGGAACTCTTCATCCCTCACCGGAAGTCACCAAAACTTTGAACAACAGGGAGCCCCAGAAAGTGGCAAGAGAGAGTAGAATGTATTTAGGGATTCAACACCAACAAGACAGTCTCAATCTCATTCCCAGGCTCCAATCCATCATGGCTATCTTGCTACACACACCTCCTCTTCTTTTGCTCTTGTGATTGAAAATTTACTGTTTTAAATTGAAATTTTGAATCCTTCTTCAACTAAACATTTCCAGCTTTGAAAAATCCATCTTTAGAACACTTCGAGGCATAAAATCCAAATTTTAATATGCTATTTGCTGTTACTTTCCTTCGAGTACGCACTTTCACTATTTTATGTGATTTTTAACCATTTTCGTGATTTTCTTGATTTTCCACAAGCATGAACAAAATTCATGATTCCAAATAATGGAATTTATAGAATCAACTCATGCAAAATTAATTAGGGCTTCGGAGGGGGGCCCGACATTCATGATACTTCCTCAAATATATTTGTTTTTTTGGTTTGATATTTGATTGATTGTGCTCCCTTTTATGGTATATATGAGATTATTTTGGATCTGTTATTTGGCTAATTTTGTTTCCTATAAAGGAGTACTGGCTTGCTATCCAGGTATGCTCTTCCTAACTTATTTTCGAGAATTATGTGGGCACGTATGCTATTGGTGATTATGTCCATACATGATGTGATTCTTAGGTGTTCAGATACATGCTTGATGGGCTTAGATAAAACAAATGTTGTATCACATTTTCAAACTAACCTTTGATGTCCTTTTGATAGCGCTTGAGAATCCGTTCAGGTATGCACTTTGACTCTCTCCTATGATCAAACTTTCTTGCTTGACATACTATTTTTTTTTTTTTTTTTTTTTTGAAAACCCTTTGCTTACTTAGGTATCCATGATCAACCATTTAATTGCCATGTTTCCCTCAGCTTAGTCAGTAGAGACCTTTTTGGGCTTATAGGGGTGCTATCTCCTAGAGATACCTTCCCAATAAGTAACCTGATCCCCGGACCTAAACTCGGGTTTTTCAAAGACATGCTTTTTCCAAAAATTATGGAGTCACATTTTAGGGTTTTTCTTTCTTGTTTTATTTTCCCTTTAAAATAAAAATAAAATAAGTGGCGACTCCAACTTTTTTTAAAAATTAATTTTTCACCAAATAAAAAGCGAGTCTCACCGATCGAGTGGGGACACACGTGAAAAATGTGGGTCTACAAATTGGCGACTCCACTGGGGAATTTTGAGGATCAAGCTTGAACACTAGTTGAGGAAAATGTGGCGTTTAATTGGTCGATTAGTGGGTACCTCTTTTTTAGGCAAGGTGATTCGATTCACTTGCTTGTTTGGTTTGCCATCCTAACATGTTTGATTGCCTTGGATGATCACTTGATTGTTTTGCTCACTTTAGCATGATTCACTCTCACATATGTTAGATAGGACTTTGTTTGTTTGATATTTATCTGCTTTGCATGACTGTTTGTTGTGTTTGCCATGAACGATCACTTAACTACTTGCTCACTTTAGCATGATTCACTCTCACATATGCTAGATAGGACTTTGATTGTTTGATATTTATCTGCTTTGCATGACCGTTTGTTGCATGACAATCCTTTCTCTTGCATGTTCGTATGATTGCTTGTCTTCGTTCACTATCTCACTTTAGATCTTAGGTTTTTTTCAGATGCACCCACATCCTTCATTGTGCACTTTAGATTATTCCTAAGTGTTGAGAGATGGGAGAGCCTTCACCATTAAGAAACCCCCTAGGAATGCGAGGAAGTGCATGTGTGGAGGTAATGACCACCTTGCATGGAAGCACCCCGTCTCCTTGGAGGTGTGCAGAGGGTTGCGTACCGCTGGAGGGTACGATCGCTTCTGCTAGGGATCCTTTAACCCACCCATTTTATCCTATAGAGCCACCTTAACCTTGTAGGCTAGCCTAGATCCAATTAAGACTTCATTCCTACACGTGGGTGCATCTGTGAACCTTTAGAGATGCCTTGGTCACGATTGGGTATGGTTATCCCTTCCTTAGTCCATTTTTGGTGTGATCAGAGATGGGTATCAGATTGAGTATATTTGGGCTATACTTCTATGCACTTGATTCCTACAGAGTCGCATTTATACCGCACCTTATCCAGTGTTTCCATATTTGTAGGAGGGTTTCCTGTGACCGATCTAGATTCGCCTTCGTGGATTAGAGTTGGAGGTAGATTGACCAGAGTATCAGATCAGTCAAATCAAAGATCGGATTAGAGGGATATAAACTCACAGATAGTTACCGTTGACCAGTTTGCCGCAGCCATGGCTTCTATCCAGGAGGCTATAGCTAACCTTGGTCAGATGATAGATGGATAGTAGACCCAACAGGTCCCAATTCAGGAGAGTGCCCAGTTTGATACCGAAGTACCGCCACCACCTCCGCCCAGTCAATCAGTACCACAGGCTATACCTTTCACTCTGCATAGTCAAACCGAGGTTGCCCCACCTCTTATCACATAGCCTATCCCGACCTCAGAGGACCCACATACACGTATGGATAGACTTGAGCAGAGGTTGAGACAGATGAGGGCTTCAGACGGAGTTATTAATTGGGAGGATTTCGATGGAGCACCAATGGCCAGTCAACCGGCCAAGTTCAGGATGCCCGAGATTGAGAGATACACGGGCATAGGCTATTCTTGCATCCATTTGAGGCTTTATAGTACAGTTATGAGGGCCCATGGAGTGGATGAGGCCCAGATGGTTATGCTTTTCCCTATGTCCCCAAGTGGTGCGGCATAACATTGGTTCGCTTCATTGGATGTATCACGTCGTAGGACTTGGGATGACTTGGCCCAGGAGTTTTTGAGTTTGCATTTAACACTGTCATTGATGTTTCGAGGAGAGAGTTAGAGGCTTTGAGACAGAGGCCAAATGAGTCAGTCACTTCATTTATCTCCCGTTGGAGGGAGAAGATTTCACAAATTATTGATCGTCCTTTAGAGAAGGATCAGATTAGCATGATCATGAGGAGCTTGCAGCCTAGATTTGCTAGACACTTGATGGGATTTCCCCATATGGATTTTGGATCTTTGGTATAGTCTTTGTATGGTATAGAGAAGGGCATTGCTAGAGGATTGTGGCCCGAGTCTTCCCCTATTGATTCTAAGGGGAAGAATCCTTTAGGAGGACAGAGATCAGGAGATGTTGGTGCTATCAGTTCAGCAGGGCTGAGACCTCCTAGACACTATCAAACAGTTGGCAGACTTCTGGATTCTATTATCCACCATCACCCCATGTGCAGTATAGGTCACCTATTCCCTCAAGACCTATGACTCCTACTTACCTACATCCAATCTCACAGCCTATTTTTGCTACACATGTCACAGAGAGACCTCCTGCCCCATATACCCGACCCCGAGCTCCGTAGACCACCACTTATGTGCAGAGGCCATCACATCAGTTTGCTCAGTTGGGTATGCCTTTGAGTCGAGCTTTTTTCAAAAGCTCATGGAGGGTGGATTATTGACTCCATTGGCACCTAAGCCAGTACCTCAGCTAGTACCGCCTCGCTTCAGATTAGACCTACATTGTTCTTATTGTCAAGGACCAGGACATGGCACAGATCACTGCAACGCTTTGAGACATGCTATTCAGGATTTGATATACCAGGGTTTGGTTAACTTGGGACAGCCAAGTGTGACCGCTAACCCTCTTCCTGCTCATTCTACACACGTAGTGCCTCCATCTCCAAGAGATATTCATCACATAGACCTTATAGAGGATGATAGTATACATATGTTGAGTTGGGATGATGGATTACCTGAGCCGATTGTTTTGCATGACAGTTATGAGATTGATGGGGTTTCATTGGGTCTTCAGGCCCCTACACCATTCTGTTTGATCCCAGATGAGGCACCATTCCAGTTGACTCATTCCACACCCTTGATTATTGGATGTCAGGATACTTTTGTCTCGTTCACTTTATGGTCAGAGGATGATGATTCAGAGGGGAGGGAGATACAGATTGTGACTCATAGTGGGAGAATAGCTCAGCCACCACCACCAGCAACCAGACCATTTGAGGGTGCAACCTCTCATGAGGAGGTTAGGAGAGAGAATGATGAAGTTTTGAGACAGCTATAGAGCACTCAGGCTCATATTTCTATTTGGAGTTTATTAGCATCATCTAGTACTCATAGAGATGCTTTGATTCGAGCTTTGAGTTAGATCAGGGTAGAGACTACCACCACTCTAAAAAGATTGATTCATATGATGACAGTCGGTAGGGCAACTTGCATTGTGTTTTCAGACGATGACTTGCCACCTAAGGGTTCAGACCACGTACGCCCTCTATATATCACGATTGATTTTTCAAGCCGTAGAGTCCCATCCGTCTTACTGGACAATGGCTCAGCCCTGAATGTCTGCCCTTTAGCCACTACTGTAGCCCTTGGTTTTGCACCTTCAAATTTTGGTCCTTCTACTCAGACAGTCAAAGCATATGATAGTACCAAAAGGGAGGTTATGGGTACCTTGGTGATTGATTTACAGATTGGTCCAGCCATATTCTCTACTTTATTCCAGGTTTTGAGGATTCCTACATCCTTTAACCTGTTAGACCTTGGATACATAGAGCAGGAGCTATCCTTTCTTCCCTTCATCAGAAGGTGAAGTTCATTCATGATGGGTAGGTTATCATAGTATAGTCTACCAGAGATATGTTAGCCTCTTCCGAGCCAGTACTTCAGATCAGTCACAGCAAGAATGACCTATTTCTAACTGGGTTTACCAGACTCTTGAGATCGAGGATTTTTGCAGAGATTTTGTAGCTATGTCTTTCGATCAACACAACAGCACAGTAGTTCTTGATATGATGAGAGGTATGATTTTCCTACCTGGCATGGGGTTAGGATGACGTCAGTAGGGACCCAGCAAGTTTATAGCTACCATTGACCATGATATGACATTTGGACTTGGGTTCATTCCTACCGAGGTCGATTACCGTTACATGGCACGACTACGTAAGGAGAGGGTGAGGGCCCGTTTATCCCACACACCATTTGATTATCCTATTTGACCCTATAGGATGAGTTTGGCCAACTACTTTGTTAGAGGATCAGAGATTCGACCCCGTATTGAGGAGATTCACAGTGTGGTTAATACAGATAGAGAGATTGAGCTTCAGCATCTATTTCACCAGTTACAGTTGAATGATGGGGCTCCTGGCACTTCTGTTTCTATGGTGATTACCCTTACATCTCCAGATCGAGCTAGCATGTTGTCTCTATGCTTTCTAGAGGAGATCACTGATGATGGAGTGATTATTAATCCTATTGAGATGATTGATGGAGTTGTGCCTCATGATGAGTATCGAGATGAGATGGACATGATGACCGTGAGCCAAATTACTAGCATTGTTCAGCTTCAGCCTGCTTCACCATTTGATATGTTTGGGGTGTCTACCATTGAGGTTCTTGAGAGGACCCAGATTATTCCTATTCCAGAGCTTCTAGAGGATGATAGTAGTTTGTTTGAGGGCACTGTTAGCCCAGTTGAGGGAGCATCCGACCTTGTGGACCCACCTCTTTCTTTTGATGTTTTATCGGGATTTATCTCCTACTCTAAGGATGTTTCTATTGCTTCATTTATGGATTTGAGTATTTTTTAGTATTCGTCTGCTTCTTGTGAAAGTACCTCTATATCTACACCCCACTCACTCACTTCACAGATATTTGATATAGATGATGACGTTGCATAGTCCGATCTAGATAGGGACTCTTCTAATCATGACTCCGATCCCATGGATGAGAGAGTTTCACCTACTACAAGGGGTGTTAAGACTGTTGATTTTGGCACAGATGATCAGCCTAGAGAGTTGAAGATTGGTTTACCCCTATTTACAGATGAGAGAGATAGACTTATTCATTTACTCAGGTCCTACTTGGATGTCTTTGCATGGTCTTATGAGGACATGTCTGGTCTTGATCCCTCTATAGTTCAGCACCACTTACCTATCCTACCACATGCCAGATAGGTTAAGCAGAAATTGAGACGGTTACATCCACGTTGGAGTCTATAGGTGAAAGAAGAGATTCAGAAACAACTCAGTGTTGGCTTCATATCAGTGGTTGAGTATCCAAAATGGTTGGCTAATGTCGTCCCAATTCCCAAAAAAGATGGCAAAGTTAGAGTTTGTGGACTTCAGAGATCTTAATAAAGCTAGCCCTAAAGACGACTTCTCTCTCCCACATATTGATTTGTTAGTTGATAGCACTGCAAGCCATTCGATGTTGTCTTTCATGGATGGATTTTCAGGATATAATAAGATTTTGATGGCTCCAGAGGATATGGAGAAGACAACCTTTATTATGAGTGGGGTACCTACTGTTACAAGGTTATGCCATTTGGGTTGAAGAACGCAGGAGCCACTTATCAGAGGGCCGCTAGTACTTTGTTTCATGACATGATCCATAGGGACATTAAAGTTTATGTGGATGATATGATTGTGAAATCCCAAGGCAGAGCAGATCACTTAAGGGCCCTAGAGAGATTCTTTGAGAGGATCCAAAATTTTATATTGAGGTTAAATCCTAAGAAGTGCACCTTTGGAGTGACTTCTGGGAAGTTATTGGGACATATGGACAGTGAGCGAGGCATAGAGGTCGACCTAGATAAAATCAAAGTCATACTTGACATGCCTGTGTCAAGGACTGAGTAAGAGATTAAAGGTTTTCTGGACAGATTATAGTACATCAGTCGTTTCATAGCTAGATTGACAGACATATGTGAGCCCATCTTTCGTCTTTTAAGGAAGAACCAGCCAACAGTTTGGAATGATGATTGTTAGCTTGCATTTGAGAAGATTAAAGAGTATTTACTTTCTCCTCCTGTTTTAGTGCCTCCTACGCCAGGACGTCCACTTCTTCTATATTTGTCAATTTCAAACATGGCCTTGGGATGTATGTTAGCTCAAATTGACAACTCAGGGAAGGAACAAGCTATTTACTATCTGAGTAAGAGGATGCCGGAGTATGAAGTGAAATATGTTATGATTGAGCGCCTATGCTTAGCACTAGTTTGGGCTACCAGGAGATTGAGGCATTACATGACAGAGTACATAGTGCATTTGATATCCCGCCTAGATCCATTGAGATACTTATTTGATAGACCTGCATTGACTAGTAAACTGATGAGATGGCTCGTACTTTTGACAGAGTTTGATATCCAGTATGTTTCTCAGAAGTCTATTAAGGGAAGTATTGTCGCCGATCACCTAGCCTCACTACCGACATCTGAGAATAGACCAGTTGATGACGATTTTCCAAATGAGGAGTTTGTTGCTATGACCAGCTTATCAGGATGGTGCATGTACTTCGATGGTGCAGCCAATCAGTCAGGGTATGGGATAGGTGTTCTATTGGTATCCCCTCAGGGTGATCATATTCTGAGGTCCATTCGTTTGGCATTCTCTGATCAACATCCTGCGACGAATAACATAGTTGAGTATGAGGCTTGTATTCTTGGTTTAGAGACTGCATTGGAGCTTGACATTAGACAGATGGAGGTATTTGGTGACTCCAATATGGTACTCAGACAGATTCAAGGGGATTGGAAGACTAGGGATGTGAAGGTTAGGTCTTATCATGCCTATTTGGAGTTACTAGTTGCGAGATTTGATGACTTGAGATATGTATATCTACCTAGAGCACAGAACCGGTTTGCTAATGCCTTAACTACCCTAGCTTCTTCTGTAGACATTCCGATTAATGTAGTTGTACGTCCATTGCTTATTGAGTTGAGATTTGCACCCGCCTACTATTGTTTGATTGGAGAAACAGAGGTCCACGATGATCTACCTTGGTATCATGACATTTATCAGTTTCTCAAATCTAGCACATACCCTGAGGTAGCCACTGCCAAGGATCGGAGAGCACCGAGGCATTTGGCCACTAGATTTATGATTTGTGGAGATACCTTATACAAACAATCAGTTAATGGTATGCTTCTATTATGTTTAGATCGAGCCTCTGTAGATCGAGTGATGAGAGAGGTTCATGCAGGAGTTTGTGGTCCGCATATGGGAGGACACATGCTAGCCCGTAAGATTATGAGGACGGGTTATTTCTACTTGACTATGGAGACAGATTGTTGTCAATTTGTTCAAAAATACCCAGAGTGTTAGATTCATGGTGATCTCATTCATGCACCGCCATCAGAGTTACACGCTTTGACCTCGCCATGACCATTTTCAGTATGGGGTATTGATATTATTGGGAAGGTTTCACCAAAATCTTCCAGTGGTCATGAGTTCATCTTAGTTGCCATAGATTATTTCACCAAGTGGGTGGAAGCCGCATCATATGCGAAGTTGACATCTGCTAAGGTTGCCAGTTTCATCAAGTCACATATCATTTACCGTTATAGGGTTCCCCATGAGTTGATTTCAAATAGAGGGGTGCACTTCCGAGCTGAGGTAGATACTTTGTTACAGAAGTATGACATCCGACATCATAGATCTTCAGCATATAGGCCACAGACCAACGAGGCAGTAGAGGCTGCGAATAAGAATATTAAGAGGATTTTGAGTAAGATGGTTGAAATTTCTCAAGATTGGTCAGAGAAACTCTCTTTTGCATTGTGGGCATACCTACCTCTTTTCGCACCTCTACAGGAGCTACACCTTACTCTCTAATGTATGGTATGGAGGTTGTTTTGCCGGTTGAGATAGATATGGGTTCTCTGAGAGTAGCCCTCGAGTAGCAGATTTCTAAGACAAAGTGGGCTCAGGCTCGGTTTGACCAGATTAACCTTTTAGATGAGAAGAGATTGAGAGCAACCGGTCATATTCAGACCTATCAGAGGAAGATGGCTCGTGCCTTCAGGAAACAGGTTAAGCCTAGACCATTACAAAAAAGAGATTTAGTTTTGAGGATTCTCAGAGGTTTGATTGGAGACCCTAAAGGAAAGTTCAGACCTAGTTGGAGTGGGCCTTATGTTATTCGAGAGTTGACTCCAGAAAGGGCTGCATAGTTGACTAACTTAGATGGAAACCAATTTTCAGAGCCCGCCAATGTGGATCAGCTAAAGAAGTATTATGTTTAAGATTATGGTCGTAGGATGGGTGGCCATCATTTCGGTCAGCCTTACACCTTATCATCTTTATTAATATATTAAACCGTTGCTAGCCCATTGAGCCTCACGTGATATGTTATAGTCTTATTTCTTTCTTATAGCCTTGATTACCATTTCTACACCCGGGTTGGGGCCCTTTGATGTATATGCATGCTTTGCTAGGAAAGTTTCATGAGCTTTAGACTTATAGGCCTATTTTCTCATTCTTGTTACCATTCCCTTATCGTCCCATTTGTTTTATTTTACTATCATCACATTTTCATTATCTCTCTTGCGTTTATCATTATTTGCTTCATCTTATCTCTTCTATTTCTTGGGTTGATGATTCTTCACATCATAGTGCAAAAAATGGCAGTCATATCACTCCATCCATCCCCTCATTTGGCATTGATTTGGAGATTTTAATTTGAGAGGTTGTCTTATGGGTAGGGGTTGATGTATTCATCAGTGGTCAAAGAGAGTTTGTTCACTCCTTGTACCTTTCTCATTGGAGTTCGATTTATTGATGATTAGAGCATGCGCCAAAAAAAAAAAAACAAAAAAAAAGGATAAAAAGTACAATGATATGTTTGTATATGGCATCTTGCTCCATTGGGCGCTTATGTCACCTTTTGAGGTATGTTTATTGGGTATATTTGTCATTGTGGATTCTTGTGAGATTTTTATATGAGTTTTCACTCTTTGAGCCACTTGTTATGCATTTGGAGTGTTAGGGATTCATGTGAGAGTTCTATGGTATCCTATGCTTCTTGGACCATGGTTGATATGTATTAGGTATGAAGATGAGTAATCTTTTTACTAGGGTCTCCGGATCATTGTCTTACCCACCATTCCATCATTGGTGATATGACTTTCCTTTATTGTACTAACATGGGTTGATCATCATCTATTCTACTTTCTCATTGCCTTCTTTTGTATCCCATTAGCTCTTTCCGGATATTCATTCCACCTTTTATCTATTCCCTACATATTGATACACGTTTTTTATTCGATACCTTCTTCACATCATTCACATGTTTCATTGATGGTTTGACTACCCATCATTTCTCTCATTTTTCCATTGACATTTCCTTTGGTTACCTTTAGGTCCATGGCTCATGAGATTTTTCTATGCATTACATCTGGTACACGAGGGTATGGGTTTGATCATTGGGTATTTGAGCCTAGTTTCCTTTCACTTCTTTCACCCTATCACCCTGGCCTACGTTACGTCTCATGTCTTAAGACCACCCTGAGGCCATGAGATCAGGCGTTATCTTTGACAGTCTTCACTTGGATAGGCTTTTGTAGATTGGTTGAAGTATAGTCATTATCATGATCTCTTTTATGGAATTTACTTTTGGAAGCATTTGGTCTCTCTCTTGCTTGACATATTGATGTTTGATGGATTTTTGAGTTTGGAGACAGTTCATTAATGATATCAGATTCATCTTTTTGTCAACATCAGATTTCCATACTGGGGCATATTCCCTTTTCATTCGGTTGAGATGAGCCTCTAGTGGAGCACTTTCTTTGAGCCTGGCCATTTTCATCGATCAGAGATCCTTAGTGGAGTATGTTGAGGTGATATCAGTTCTAGTAGAGCATTGTTGAGCTCATTGACAGTTTTCATGATTCTAGGTTCCATTTGCGAAGTATTTTTGAAATAGACTAGTGGATCATTTTTTAGTTGGAGGCAGTTTTCAGTGCAGTGTATAGATCTTATATATTAGGGTATATTCCCCCATTTTGAGGTCACCGGATTCCCATCAAATTTAGTTAGGGATTCATCAGAGACGTGGTTCTACTCTCGAGATTATCATATTCCTCATCATTTTGGTTATTCATTTGAAATCAGATTTAGAGCGTCTTCCTTGAGGTATCGGCTGATACTTCATTCTAATTTCTTAGCAGATTATTGTTGAGTTGGAGACAGTTGATTGATGATGTTGGATTCATCCTTTTGATTGTGCGTCAAATATCCACACTAGGGCATATTTCCCATTTTCTCTGAGGTTTCTAGTTGTTGTTGGATGATATGACTATTCCTATCCATGGTTATAGAGATGTTTGATTGATTTTGACTGATTCTCTATTGTACATCAGATATCTATATTGGGGCATATTCCCCTCTCCATGATGAGATTATGTTCGGGCAGCGGTATATAGATGGATGATCACTGTTGGTTGTTTATCTTACGATTTTGACATTAAATATCATACTGGGGCATATTCCCTTCTCCTTTGCGAGATTTGTTTGGGCAGTGGTATGAGGATGGATGATTAGTTTCGGTTGTTTACCTCATGATTTTGATATCAAATCTTATACTGGGGCATATTTCCCCATTTTCTTTGAGTATCCTTGAAATTAAGACAGTGGCCAGCTTGGTTTTAGATTGAGATTAGTTTGGAGCTTTCGGCAATTGATTATATTAAGACCCCCCCTAGATGGATTTGTCGGGATAGAGATGGATCATATCGGCTTTCACCCGAGGAGCATGGGTAGATCCTTTAGCTAGATGTTCATGGGATAGATTTGTTTTCATCATTGTCACCTTGCAAGTTGGATTACCCAGATGAGTAGTATTTCATGCACTTTGAGATTTACCTTTTGAGATCCGTCGATAGGGCAGCTTTTCAGACACAGAGAGTTCTTTCAGTTTAGACTTTTCAGAGGTTTGTCATGATGCATCGGTTTCTGACCTATTGATTTCAGTGGATGATTGATTTACTGGTTGTTTTAGCAGTGTGAGCACCCTGGATACTGGGACATATTTCCCTTCTTGAGCTTAGTAGTCCGACTCTTGTCACTTTGAGTATACAACTTTGAGCCCATTTACTTCCTATCCACTTTCGAGTTGGTCTCCTTTATCTGTTCCTTCTAGGCCCTAAGCCTCATAGCCCTGAGCTATCCACTCCTTCTAGACCATGAGTTTTATAGCCTTGATTTATCCGTTCCTTCTAGGCCTGGAGCCTCATAGCCCTAAGTTATCCATTCCTTCTAGACCCTGAGTCTTATAGCCTTAAGCTCTCTTTCTTCCCTTAGGTCTTGAGCCTGGTAGCCCTGAGCTATCGTTTTCTATAGACCCGAAGCCTTTCTAGCCCTAAGTTGAGCCTTCATCATTTGGTCACCCATGAGTGGTTTGATCGGGAGTTTACGTATTGCATTCTTCTTCTAACCGATCAGTCATAGAGCCCGGAGCTTATAGCCCTAAGCTATTCATTGAAACCCCGAGTTACTCATTGCATCATGACCTAGAGTCATTTATGTCATCCATAGCCCTGAGCTATTCATCGTAACTCTGAGTTGCTTATTGCATCATGACCCGAGTCATTCATTCCACCCATAGCCTTGAGTTGTTCATTATAACCCTGAGTTACTCATCGCATCATGACCTAGAGTCATTCATAGCATCCCGAGCCCTGAGCTTACAACCCAGAGTTATTTGCGTCCTTCACATCCCTGAGACGTTTTGTTTTCATCATTCTAACCACTTGCAAGTGGCCTCGACCCGGCACCATGAGCCGGAAAGCATCCTGATCGGCTATCCATTTAGAGCCCTAAGCTCATGACCCAGAGTCGTTTCTCTTATTTATGACCCAGAGTCATTCTTTCCATTTAGAGCCCTAAGCCCGTGACCTGGAGTCATTCACTTCATCTATGACCCAGAGTCATTCTTAGCATTTATAGCCCTGAGCTTATGACCCAGAGTCATTTATCCTATTTACAACCTAGAGTCGTTCATCCTATTTTCGACCCAGAGTCGTTTGTTCTATTTTTGACCCAGAGTCGTTCATCTTGTCCATGATCTAAAGTTATTCATCTCATCCATAACTTTGAGTCATCCTTTTCATCTCTTTCCATCTTTGTGCTACTTGTCACATACCCTTCTCTCTTTACTGCTATTCCTCCACGTAGAGTTGTTCCATCATTGTCGTTGCAGACCCATGTTCCGATCTTACTCTCGTCATGTGCTAAGACAAAATCTCTGGTCATTCTCTAGTTCTTCGATATAGTTCACTTCGTTCCATTCTTTGGTCATATTTCAACTCACATTCTCTACACTCGTGATCTCTACCGAAGAGGGGCATATTTGTAGACCCTCATTTTTATCCCTTTAGCACATATCTTTAAGTTCATTTCCAGTGTTTCATAGTACTTCCTTGGTGGCCCATAACTACTCATACAACTTACCTTTTTTTTAGCCACCTCGAAGACTTTGGTTGAGGGATTATCTGACCCCTTATTGTGACCCTTGGCAACCCTATTTTAGACTTAGGGTTTCCCTTCTTTTTTTAAAATAGCACACTTAGACATGTTTAGGTCACCTACACGATATTCTGATCACTTTGGGTTACTTAGGCACCACCCTAGGCCCTCTTAGACGCACTTAGCCTATTAAACGTTTCTTGCATGACTCACATAGTCGCATGACTTGCATGGCCTGTATAGGATTGACTATTTTATTCCATTTTATTTAATTATTTTGTTTTACTTTATTCATTCATTTTATTTTACTTTATTCTTTTATATATTGCAACATTGCTAACTCTTTTTCAGTTTTATTATTTTTATTTTCGTTTTTTTATTGATTGACAAGAGAATGGGAGTTGTTGTTCAACTCTCACGAAGGCATGTACACTCGAAGAAGGTAAGAAAAATATTTTTGGAGGGAAAAGAGGATTAATGTGGCTGCATATATATGGAAAGAGGATATCCTACATAGAAAGAGAGAAACATTCTAATTTTCGGAAATGGAGGGAAATAAAAGAAAGGAAAGTAGATTTCCTTCAGCAGATTGAGTTTTGGGAGGCTGACACGAATACATAAAAAAAAAAGGATTGCAAAAAGGAAAAGAAAAAAAAAAAAGAAATGAGGATTTTCCTTTCTTTTTTTTGGGGAACAGATTTAGGTTTTTATTTATTTATTTTGAGACTGATATATATACGTAAGACATGATGCTTAAGGAAGGGGTTTTCTTTGACGGAGAGTGGCAACACACATTGAGAAGAGAGAGATAGGTGGAGAGATTCAAGTTTAGGAGAAGATTTCTCGGTTTAAGAAAGGTGCAGTAGTATGAAGCCAAGCAATTGGAGAGGAGATCGTGCAGGTATGTTTCTAGATATTCACCATGTCACCGTTTAATTTCGATTTCTCCTCATTCCTGGCTGTTTCTAAAGATTCATTTTTGCTACTTGATGTGGACGTCTATGGCCACTTGGTTGTTCTGTTGAATCCGAGTCTTTTTTATTTTTTTTCTTTACATGCTTTGTTTTGATTTTATAACTGCTTCCTTCGACTGATGAATGACATATTCTTGAGTTAGATGTGTTTAAAATCAAGTCATTGTTCTCTACTATTGACACCTGTTTTCAAGCCCTTTGAATAAATAATGGAATGTGGCTCCTCTGTTACCCATCCTCAGTCTTCCTTCCTTTGTTTTTCTTGGGTCATTTCTTTCTATGCTTAACATCTATATTTCACTCGTCTCTCTTTCTTTGGTGTAATTGGGCCCCATCCGATTATGGCTCCAAAGGCTGTGTTGCCAAATCGGTAAATGAATTCTCAATATGGGCTCCTAGCATTGCGGCCGCCCGAACTAAGTAAGAGTCGAAATTATCATTTCCTGTTAAGTTCCACTACCACCCATGACTAAATGAAGCCCTCAAGCTCCTTTCCAGCAACGTCTCTTATATCAAATGCCCACCAAATTTCCCATTCAGTAACTACTTCAAGCCAGTAATAAAGTGAAGAGTTGTGACTAGATTTGCTTCATACCATATCAATCCCACTCCGGTGACCCATTATGTGTCAGTTTGAGCTCATGGATCCAAGAGAGACATGGATAGGGAAAACTAATTACACCAGGGTTCATACTCCTCAAGAGCAACTCAGGTTTGCTGGAACTCTTCATCCCTCATCGGAAGTCACCAAAACTTTGAACAACAGGGAGCCTTAGAAAGTGCCAAGAGAGAGTAGAATGTATTTAGGGATTCAACACCAGCAAGACAATCTCAATCTCATTCCCAGGCTCCAGACCATCATGGCTATCTTGCTACACATACCTCATCCTCTTTTGCTCTTTTGATTGAAAATTTACTGTTTTAAATTGAAATTTTGAATCCTTCTTCAACTAAACATTTCCAGCTTTGAAAAATCCATCTTTAGAACACTTCGAGGCATAAAATCTAGATTTTAATATGCTATTTGTTGCTACTTACCTTCGGGCACGCACTTTCACTATTTTATGTGATTTTTAACCATTTTCTTGATTTTCCACAAGCATGAACAAAATTCATGATTCCAAATAATGGAATTTATAGAATCAACTCATGCAAAATTAATTAGGGTTTTGGAGGAGGGCCGACATTCATGATACTTCCTCAAATATTTATTTATTTTTGTTTGATATTCGATTGATTGTGCTCCCTTTTGTGGTATATATGAGATTATTTTGGATCTGTTATTTGGCTAATTTTGTTTCCCATAAAGGAGTACTAGCTTGCTAACCAGGTATGCTCTTCCTAACTTATTTTCGAGAATTATGTGGGCACGTATGCTATTGGTGATTATATCCATACATGATGTGATTCTTAGGTGTTCAGATGCATGCTTGATTAGCCTAGATAAAACAAATGTTGTATCATATTTTCAAACTAACCTTTGATGTCCTTTTGATAGCACTTGAGAAGTCGTTCAGGTACGCACTTTGACTCTCTCCTATGATCAAACTTTTTTGCTTGACATACTATTTTTTTTAAAAAAAAAAAAAAAAAACCCTTGCTTACTTAGGTATCCATGATCAACCATTTAATTGCCACGTTTCCCTCAACTTAGTCAGTAGAGACCTCTTTGGGCTTAGAAGGGTGCTATCTCCTAGAGATACCTTCCCAATAGTAACCTGATCCCCGGACCTAGACTCGGGTTTTTCAAAGACATGCTTTTTCCAAAAATTATGGAGTCACATTTTAGGGTTTTTCTTTCTTGTTTTATTTTCCCTTTAAAATAAAAATAAAATAAGTGGCAACTCCAACTTTTTCTAAAAGTTAATTTTTCACCAAATAAAAAGCAAGTCTCGCCGATCGAGTGGGGACGCATGTGAAAAATGCGGGTCCACATTTGTGTGGACTATCGAGCAATAAATCAGGTGACGGTCAAAGATAAGTTTCCAATTCCAGTTATAAATGAATTGTTGGATAAGCTACATGGTGCCAAATTCTTCACCAAATTGGATCTCAGATCTGGGTATTTTCAAATATGAATGGATCCTCTTGATGTACATAAAGCAGTCCGAACTCACCACGAGCACTTCGAATTTCTGGTAATGCCTTTCGGCCTCTCTATCCCCTCATCTACATTTTAATCACTCATGAATGAGATTTTAAGGCTCGTCTAAGAAAATTAATTTTGGTATTCTTTGATGACATTCTAATTTATAGTAGCACATGGGTTGAACATCTGAAACATGTTAGAATTGCATTTTCCATTTTGTGAGCTCATCATCTTGCAGTCAAGAAAGAAAAATGTCAGTTTGGGCAAACACAAATCAAATATTTAGGGCATATCATTTGTCAAAATAGTGTAAAGGAAGATCCAGAAAAAATAAAGGCAATGATGGAATGGCCAAAACCAGCAACTATCAAAGCTTTGAGAGGTTTTCTAGGACTAATGGGTTATTATCAGAAGTTTATTGCAGGTTACAGCAAAATTGCAGCTCCTTTGGCTGACATGTTGCGAAAAAATGTTTTTTCTTGGTCTCAAAAAGCGAAAGAAACATTTAAATTATTGAAATAAACCATGATGCAGGCTCCAGTTTTAGCCTTGCCAAATTTCCAGCTCTTATTTGTGGTGGAATGTGATGCATCGGCAAATGGTTTAGGAGTTGTCATAATGCAAGAACAAAGACCTATTGCTTATTTCAACACTGCCTTGAAGGGAAAACACCTTTTGTTGTCCACTTATGAAAATGAACTTATGGCACTTGTTCTTGCGGTAAAAAAAAATGGCGACCTTACTTGCCTGGGCGTCATTTTGTGGTCCAAACTAACCAACGCAGCCTCAAATTTCTTTGGGAGCAACGAATAATGACAGAACCGCAATAAAAATGGTTGCTCAAATTAATGGGTTATGACTTCTCCATCGAATTCAAGAGGGGTAAGAACAATATGGCAGCAAATGCTTTATCAAGAAATGACACACAAGGGGAATTCAATGCAGTCTCTAGTCTATTGGACCATGGGAAAATTGAGCAACCATTGAGCTATATATATAGAAAATTACAAAACAAAATATCTGAGGTTATTCACCCTTTTTCCAAACTTAATAACTAAGGAATCCTATAATTGGTGGGTTACAAGGAGAAAATGAGGATTTAGACATCAAAAATCTGAAGCAAAATATCCAAAAGTGTCGGTCGCAAATATTAGAAAACTTCAGGAGAAATTCCACAGCACTGTGCAAAATGGCTGCGAAATCATTTCGCAGCAAAAGGGTGATTTCGCAGCCGTGCAAAATTCTTCCTTCAGCTTGGAGTGATTGGATTCCAATGGCTGTAACTCCTTCATTTCAACTCTGAATTGTGTACTGTTTGAAGCATTGGATTGTTGACTTCCTAAGCTTCGAAACGACATATAGCATGCATAAATTGGACTCCAGGAAGTGCTCCAAAAGTGGCTGACATGACTATCATCAAGAATGCTTCATGGTAGATTTCTCTTTGCTTCCCCTCCTTGCATTCCGGATTTGCTTATGGCAAAGGACTTCAAAGCTTCGGTTCTTCATGTTTCTGAGCTTTCCATTGATTTTCCATTGATTCCAAAGAAATCTCCTCAATCTTGGATTGCTTTGGTGATCAAAAAGCTATCAAAACACCAAAACTTAACACAATTTGATTAGAATTGATTGCAAGGGTCCTTAACATGGCAATTGAGTTAAAAGGTAATAACTACTACTCAAAAGTGTTTAAAAGAGTTAATTACAAGCTATGAAATAGTACTTTTTGAGTAGTAATCACTCCCCCCAACCGACATATTTCTAGTCCCTTAGCAATGAAGGAGAGAAAAATAAAAATAAACATTACTATAATTTACAACATCATGCTGATCAAAAAACAATTCTCAAGTGGCATGATGATCTAACTCTCACATGGAACATTAAAGAAATAAAACTCAAATTTCAGCAAGAGTTATCAAATACTTTACCTAATCACAATTCATAAAGAGAAGGTATTATGCAAATTGAAGCTTTAAAATCATTTCCACTTCCAAAGGACCCAACCTTACTCTTCCACAAAAATCTAAGTGTTACTTGATAGCTTCCGAATATAGTATGCTAAACTAATCTCTCCCCCCAACCTAGTTCTTTTTCAACACTTAGCAAACTGACCAAATTCAATAGGCTAAGAACGCACCCTTTTATTTTACAATTCTTTTCATTGTAGGAGTACAAGGCTTAAAGGTATTCTTTTCTAAATTGTCCATGTAATGGGGGTCCATCGATGACTCCCAACCAATTAAGGTTTAGGGCATCAAGCTTTAAGGATCTTTCAACCAATAACTCCTCGGATTTTACCCCGGACTTTTGAGAATGAATTTTTAATACCCAAGCACCTACAATATGTTAAACTCCACCTATTCACCCTTGTAACGAGCATTGAGGTCGGTGACTCCCAACCAATTAAGGCTTAGGGCACCAGGTTTTAAAGATTTTTACCATATACCCCTCAGACCTTGCTCGGGTTTTAAGGCAAGCAAACATTTTTTCTTTCTTTCTTTTTTTTTTTTTCAAAGACTCATTGGCCTTTTACAAGGTGTCCCAACACTATCAAATAAGGTCAAATGTACCAAGTCTAAAATTTTCCTAAGTCAAGAGGGAAATAGTTTTTCATCTTATACTCGGAACCTATTGTGTATAGTGTGTGAATAGCTTAAAGTGGAAGAACTAAGGTTGAATTCAAAAGAAGTTTCAACAATTCATCAACTTTAGTAAGCATAATACTAAATCTAAGTCAAGTAAAAAGACAAAAATTCAATTTCTCCCTTTTCATTTTGAATTTTTTTCCTTAATAACCATGGAGAGTAGAATAAAAACTTTAAAATTTTTAAAAATTAAGCAAAAAACAACTAAATTACCAAAATAACTTAGCATTATTAACAAAACTTCCTTCCTCAACTCTCCCCCTAACCAAGCTGAACATTGTCCTCAATGTGACAAAAGCGATTGAAAAATAGGGACGAAGTGGTACCTCCTGAGTGACATGAAGTCTGAGTCGTATAGGAGAAACCACATGTTTCAAAGAAAACATAAGAGTTAGTGAGTAGAGGAAATAGAAAAATGCCAAGTTTAAACAAAAATGATGCATCATCAGTAATACATCCAATCCCAGAATATAAGACATCAAAACATGGAATTATCTATACTAATATAATAAGTAAATACAAAAAATAAAAAGATGATCAAGCAATGGTAGGGTCATGTGGAGCTGATGCGTCTGTGGTAGCCTCTTGAGTGGGTTGGATCAGGACTTTGGCCTCTATTTTGGTAGTCTCCTTAAGTGGCATGGTCTCCTCAACTGGAGCTCTCAGTTGGTAGCTATGGGATTTGATGGTTTTAGGAGGTCAGAAATGGAGGGAGAGGCTTGGTGTGTGTGATCCTAGGGTGTGCGGGGCTCTTCTCTTCAGATGCATGGTCGTGGGGCTCTATTGGCATTTTAGCAACTTCCCTTGGCTTTGCAAGGTGTTTTTGCAAACCTTCCTCCATTTCGCAAGTCAATTTCACAATTTGAAGGTCATTTCGAAGCTTAGAGGTGATTTCACAGCCATTTGGAAGTTTGAAAATCATTTGGCAACAAACAGCCATTTTCGCAACAAATGGAGGATTTGGCAGGGGGTAGCTACGAGGCTACGAAAACATTTCGCAGCCAAATGGGATTTTCGCAGTCGGGTGCCATTTTCGCAACCCATTTCGCAGCTGTGAAATGGGGTTGGGCGGCTGCGAAATGGCACTCGTGTGCCAAAGGGGTGTTTCGCAGCTACGAAATGGGGCTTTGGCTACGAAAATTGGAATTTTAACACTTTGGAGATTTCGCAGCCATTTCGCAGCTGCGAAATGAGGGTATGAGGCTGCGAAATGGCACTCGTGTGCCAAGAGGTGGTTTCGCAGCTGCGAAAATTTTCGTAGAGGGGGACATGGGGCTGCGAAATCATTTCGCAGCGACTTCTTGGGGCTGCGAAATAATTTCGCAGCAAAGTGGCGATTTCGCAGGGGGTTATTTTTGGCTGCGAAATTTCGCAGACCACTGAATTTTTATGCTTTTGAGCTCCTCTTGATTCTTAACTTCCTTATTTCACTTCTTTTGACATTCATCTTGATTTTGATCATCCAAAAACCTATATTACATCAGAACAAATTAGAATTAAAGCATTGAAATCAAAATTAAAGTATTGAAATCAAAATTAAAACAAGTAATAAATAAAACAAAAAGATATGGACTAGCTAGTCTTTAGAAAGACTAAGTCCATCAAAAAAAATTTGATCCTGATTTAGCTTGCTCGGATCCCATATGAAGTTTGCATCCCTCACTTAGGGCTTGCTCTGTATGATTTTCCCATACAAAGCTTGGAGAAAAGGTGGAGGCATGTGTTTCTTCATCAATTCTTTCTTGATGACTATCCTCTGTGGTTCTCCTTCTATATTAACATCATAGCCATCTTTCTCTGTACTTTTCCATTTTTTCTTTCCTTTGATTTCCTCCCTCTTTTCTTTCTCTGTTTCACTTTCTACCTTATGCTCTCGCTTAGATGTGGAAAATCAACCGCTTTACCACTCCTCAAAGTGATAACTGTTTTAACTTCCTTCACCATTGAAGATTCTCCCTTTTGAGCTTCCACTTGATGGATACCCTTGGAATTTTGATGAGGTTGAGAAGGAAAGTTTCCTTTCTCTTGCACTGTGTTGAGGTTAGTGAGCCTTGAGATTGAGTATTGGAGATTATCTATCTTCTGAGATAGATCACTTTGCACTTCATCCATCCTTTTATTCAATGAACTCTCTACCCTATCAATTCTTTGACTGAGATGAGCATTGATGGATTTTTCTCCAGCAAAGTCTCCCACGACCTTGCTAAGATTCATCATAGCTTGTTCAAGGTTTGAGGCTTGTTGAAGTGCTTGAACATGTTGCTTGTACTGAGGTGGCTGTGGTTCCCAAGAGAAATTTGGATGGTCCCTCCAATTGGAATTGTAGGTGTTGCAATCACCAAACATTTCTCTCGTCAATGGAATGGTAGGACACTCTTCCACCAAGTGCTCAAAAGATCGACAAATGGAACAGGGCATAGGTTGCAATGGTGTTTGAGAGATGGCTTGCACTTCTTGTATCTTCTTCATTTCTAGCTCTTCCAATCTCCTTGCCATAGCTGCAATCTTTGCCTTCATGTCTATGTCGTCATTCAAAATATACATCTCACCCTTAGCATTAGGTTGAGACGTCATTCTTCCCATATCTCTAGCATTTGGTTCATCCCATCCTCTTGAAACTTCAGCCACATAACTCATGAAGTTCATGGCTTTTTTGCTATCTCGTATTCAATATGGCATGCACAACTAGCAATTTGTGAATTAAAAACAGAGAAAACAAAAGAAAAACAATTCAAAGAAAAAAAAAATTAAGGTAAACTAAAAACTAAATAAAAGGTATACTAAAATATGAATAAAGAAAGAGAAACAAAAAAAAAAAGAGTTAGTAAAAAGAAAAGAAAAGTCACCAAACTTGTGATGAAGATCACAAGTACTCTGAAAATGTCATATCACTATAAAGTGGCACCATCCCCCGGCAACGGTGCCATTTGATTCATACCCAATTGGTGTCTCAGCTGATTCATGTCCAGCTGGTGCTCCTTGATTGAGGGAGTAATCAACAAAATTTATAACATATTACACCATGTACTAGGGTAGCAAAGACAAAACTACTATAGCATAGTGGCTCTAGGATCGTTCACTAGGATGGGTTTTCACTTCACAAATGATATTAATTCAAAGTTGAATTGGTGCCTTTTCATTTCAAGGTTAGTTTTAAAAGAAAACATAAACTTGAGTTGGAAAAGACTTGTTTTAAACTAACCACAAATAGTAACTGATTTTACTTACAAAGAAAAGTGTGTCTTGGAGTTTCAGATCACTAGGCTCAGGTTCCTCATACAAAAAGGAGAGTTCCGGTCACTTGTTTCTTTTCCTCGCATTGGGGATTTAACATATAGTTATTTCCGGAACCGGTGTTGTACAGATGCTTCCCATTAATGAGTTCAAACACTAAATCCCTCTCACTGATGCACCTTGCAATGGCTCATACCTCTCACCTAGCACTTACCATTCAAGGTGATCTTTAACCTTGGATTACCTATCAAAAGCTCACAAGAGATAACTAATGGATGTCTCCTTGGAGTCCAAAAGCTTACCAAGTGTTGGAAATTCTAGAAAATCCTACCTTCAAGTCACCTCCCAGAGGCTCGCAAGAGGTAAACTAGTGAATCTCCATGGACGGAGATCACTTGCCTTACCAAGTGTTGGCCCAGGTGATTTAAAGAAGTTTTAAGTTAACTAAAAAGACAAAAACCATTAACGGGTCATACTTTCTCTTCATTAAAAACTAAAACAACAAAACTTCCAATTTATGCATGTGGAAACTTACCCAGCTTTCCTCACTCCAAGATACGAAGAGCCTAGCCTTTCATCCTCTGAGGAAAAATCCTCAGAGTTTGGTTGGCTAGAAAGAAAAAGAACGAGAAAACAAAAATATGAAAGAAAAATAGAGCAAGTGCTCTGTAGATATATTTCTTACTTATACAAAAAGTTCGTCCTCCTCCTCCTTCTTCCGAGAACAGGCTCCCGAGAGCTATATATATAGAAAATTACAAAACAAAATATCTAAGGTTATTCACCCTTTTTCCAAACTTAATAACTAAGGAATCCTATAATTGGTGGGTTACAAGGAGAAAATGAGGATTTAGACATCAAAAATCTGAAGAAAAATATCCAAAAGTGTCGGTCGCAAATATCGGAAAACTTCAGGAGAAATTCCACAGCACTGTGCAAAATGGCTGCGAAATCATTTCGCAGCAAAATGGTGATTTCGCAGCCGTGCAAAATTCTTCCTTCAGCTTGGAGTGATTGGCTTCCAATGACTGTAACTCCTTCATTTCAACTCTGAATTGCACAACATTTAAAGCATTGGATTGTTGACTTCCTAAGCTTCGAAACGACATATAGCATGCATAAATTGGACTCCAGAAAGTACTCCAAAAGTGGCTGACATGACTGTCATCAAGAATGCTTCATGGCAGATTTCTCTTTGCTTCCCCTCCTTGCATTCCAGATTTGCTAATGGCAAAGGACTTCAAAGCTTCGGTTCTTCATGTTTCTGAGCTTTCCATTGCTTTTCCATGGATTCCAAAGAACTCTCCTCAATCTTGGATTGCTTTGGTGATCAAAAAGCTATCAAAACACCAAAACTTAACACAATTTGATTAGAATTGATTGCAAGGGTCCTTGACATGCCAATTGAGTTAAAAGGTAATAACTACTACTCAAAAGTATTTAAAAGAGTTAATTACAAGCTATGAAATAGCACTTTTTGAGTAGTAATAAAAAACTTATGGCACATACCCACATTGGCAACCCACCACCATTGCCACGGAAGGTGACTCCCCTCCCAATGTCTTTACCTTCTACATCGCTATCCTCTCTCCTATCCTCCATTCATCATGTCATTTCTTCAATTCCTCTTTCCAGTCCTCCATTCATCACGTCATCTCTTCGATTACCAAAGAACTTGTAAGATCTTGCTGGGGGGCTGCTTCCAACAAGCTCGATCTCACCAAGGCTACACAATTGTATTGTGAGAACACCGAAAATGACTTCAATTTGGATGAGGTTTCTTTTTTGCCTTTTTATTTTATTTTCTAATTTTTTTTTTTTTAGTTTCTGATCTAGAGAAAACATAAATCATTTCTAACTAGTGTTGATTTCTCTTTGCTATTCAAGGAGGGATGATAATATAGTACTGTTGGCCGACCCTTTTCTTTTGTCTCTGTTGAAGGCTTGAAGCCTCCACGAAACTAGGGGACTTTTTATTTATTTTTTTCAAATCCAAAGAAATTGGGAATTTCTAGGGTTTGATTTCGAATCTTCTTCGAAACCCTAATTTCGATTTTCTCCGTTGATTCCATGGCTTCTCGTAGGCGTATGTTTTTTAAGGTTATCATCCTCGGTGATAGCAGGTGAGTTTTCAAATCTCCGATCTGGTTGGTTTGTTTGCTTGTTCTCGGTTTGATTGGTGAATATTTAGGAAGAGAAAGTGGAAGGAACTTTGCGTCTTTTTTATTATGTTGGATTGGTTTGGTTTTGTGAACAATGAGGTGTTTTTTTTTAATGTTATTTATCATTATCGTTATTATTATTATTTTTTCTTGAACTTGAATTTTTCCAAGAAATCGTTTTTTTCAGATCTGTACTAGAGAACAAATCATTTTTTTGGTTATGGAAAACACAAATCGTTTTACGTTTTTTTAGTTTGCTTGATTTGGGGAAAACATAAATCAAGCTTAAGTGGTGTTGATTTGTTTTTTTAGTGTATGAGTATGGTTACTTGACTGTGTTAGCAAGAATGGTAAGTATTTTCTAATAAAAATTTGCTTTGTATTTTTCTACGACCCCCAAAATATGAAACCAAACACAACCAAATTCTAGAGAGAGAAATGTGAGGGTAGAGAGAGAAGGAATAAAAAAATGGAATTTGGTCTGGTTTTTTTTTTCCTTTATTTTTTTTCCTTGTGTAAATCTTGTTTTTAATCTCCCTTGGTAAATTCCAAAAATTTTTGATAGGATAATTTTTTTCTTTTTTTTTTTTTTTTTTTTTTTGGAGATTAGGCCTTTATTGTTAGGCTTTTTTGGGACGTCTAAATTGGTATTTCAATTTTGAAATTTAAAATTGATCTTCCTTTTTGGTCATTTTAAATGAAATTATAATTTAATACTTTATTATAATTAATATTAATTTAGAATGAATAAACTATCATTAATGTATTTTCAGTTTAAATCAATGAGAAATACCCGTAACACTTTGGCAAAAATATTTTTAAAAAAAATAATGAACTAGAGAAAATATTTTGTGAAACATGAATTTTGGTAAAACAATAGTAAAAAATTACAAAGATGTGTAGTTAACAAAAAAAACAAAAACAAAAAAGGAAATAATATCATGAAGAGAATCTTGTAATATATACAAAATATTTCCTAGTCAAGCTGCTATTATGTAAATTGAGAATTTCTGATTTGATTGTTCTTATCTAAAAGATATCTTTGTTAGCTTATTTACCTTGATCTTGAAAGCATACATTCCTTGTTGACTTATCTATTTTATTTATGGACTGATTAGGTTGTTAGGAAGAGTACTTATGATTCACTCAGTGACCTTATTATCTTCACTTAGTTCATTTGTTTTTCCTTTTTATAGGTTTGGTTTGCAGGAGATAAAATTGGTGAAGGAATTGATAAAACAAATAAGAGAAGCCCAATGTGAGGTAGCTGAAGCTTCTCATATGTATTGTCTTGTAAGATCTCTTATTTCTACATTTATTCTTGTCAATGCATTTTGATGTTTCTACTTTTTATTATGGCTAGAGTTTTGCTTGTGCTTGCTTGGTTGTTTATTGTAGCTTTTATCCTGGGCAAGTGTTACATAATGAAGTTTTTTTTTTCTTTTTTTCTTTTTTAATGTGACAAATCTGTTGTGAAAGAAATTTACTTGTGTAATAATAAATAGCATAATGTTTCATTGTAATTCAATTAATATCTTAACAAATTCTTCTTTTTTTTAGTTTCAAGGAATTTTTTAGTTTAATGTCATGTCCATTTATAGACCTCCAATGGAGGATTAAAGAAATAGTGCAGTCATTTAAAATATCAATTGAAATTCTGATATTGTTTACAAATCAAAGCCTTTGTCAAGACCAAATTAGATTAGATTAGTTTGCTAAAAGAAGGAAATTATGCACATGCAGAGTACACAATGGTCCATCCAATTAGGACCATAAAGAAATGAAAAAGAAAAAATAACATAATATAAAGTGCCTAAACAAGAATCAACTTTCTTCCATCCTATCTATAAAATCAAGAAAAGACAAATCTCTTTCCCTTAAGAATTTTACAATTGCCAAAATAACTTTAGGAATACATCTTTAAGCTTCATCATAATTGACTTTTCCTCTTTCAAAGACTATCATTCTTCTCCTTCTAAATATACCAAAAAATATGTAGCATAGTTGGACTAGAATTGTCTTCATTTTCTTCTCTATAAACTGCCAATGAGTTTTTAATAAAATGAGGCTTGACCTAAGATATCCCAACCAATGAGAACACTGACACCCATCACCACACAATGAAGCCAAATGGTATTTGCTAACTCTACTTGCATATATAATATTAGTTCATGAGTAAAAGACCTTTATTCCTCAACTGGTCTATTAGTGTAATAAAATTGGTTGCCAACATTTTGCACCCTAAACATGGCTGGTTTTATAGCCATCTTGTAAAAGTTTTTATTCATTTGATAGGTGACTTATCTTATGAAGCCTATTTATAACCTGAAGTCACCAAAGACTCATTCTTTAATAAAGAACTTTTTGGTCTATAACTGCTTTTGAGTTTTGACACGACCATGAAACTGTGTCAAATACATATCTTATATTGTTTCTTTATTTGTATTTCCTATTTTTATTTCTCATTTTGGGAAGCCTCTAGCTAGTGTTTGTTAACCTACAACATGTTTCCACTTTTAACTTTCATGGACTATCATTATTAATTATTTTCTTTAACTTTCATGTTTCATTGCCAAAACACCTTTCTCTTTGGATCTTGCTTTCCCAGTATGTCTCTGACATGTTCACCAATATGTGCATTAGGTTTGTCTTTTTTATTGCTGAAAAGAAGTTTCATTACAACTCAATCCTTTTATTGCTTGAAAAAGAGTTATATATATAATCCACTTGAATGGTAAAAATTCTTGTAAACAAAAACTTTCGGTCTTACATGTTTCCATGGAAATATTATATCAAGCCCAATGACCACTTTTCAATCACTTGGCTGTTTAAAAGAGTTGATAAAATAAATAAATAAATAAATATAAAATGAACTTAAAAAGGAAAACCTTTTCATCTATTTTCAAGAATTTCCCTATGTCCATAAAGCTTTTGTATTATTTGTTTGGTATAGAAAAAAAATGAGATATAATTTTAAAAATAAATTGTATAACATATTAATGAGTATGATTTTCATTTATTTTTCAAAAGAAAAAATTGAGAAGAGAAAGTGAAAGCAAGTTTGAATAGTCTAAATTAATTTTTATAGAGATTATAATTTCAATTATGCTTATTAGTTGTTGCATGTATAAATTAAAGTTTTTTTTTTTAATTTGTCCTTTGCTTATATATCTTTTTCTGAAATTGTAATTGATTTTAGTTTTTTGTGCATGTAGGTCATCTTTTTGGGAAATTAACCTTATAGTTGGATAAGCTAGCATGAAGTAGTATGTTGAAGGCCAAGGCATAATTGGGTTGCATGTAAAGAAAAAATGGACCATGTTAAGGGAATAAACATTAAAGTTGTGACTTTTTTTTTATTATTTTAATATCTTTTAGTTTTATTTGTGTTTCTTATATAAGTTCTCTATTTGTGATTAAATATTGCAATTTGGAAATGTATTACCAAGTGAAAAATTAGGTGCAACAGCTAATTTCATTGGTACATAATTTTTTATTTTTTATTTTTATGTGTGTGTTATTTCAATAGTAGGTAAAAAAAATATATTAAATTAAACAATTATCTTCCTTGATGCTTTTATTAAGTGTCAAGGAATGAGAGCAATTCTCTTCAATGGCACTTTCTAGAAGTGTCATTGTGATTCGATATTTGAAACCGCTAAACAATGGCACTTATAGAAAATGTCAAGGTTTCTTCTACTCAACAATGACGCTTATAAAAGTGTCAATGTAATATGATATAACTAACAATGACACTTTTTTTAAACGTCAAGGTTCTTTTCAATGGCGCTTTCTAGAAGTGTCATTATAGGCAAATACTTATTATGACAGGCTAGTAGATGACGCTTTGGGGAAGCGCCATTGAATGTATTTCTTGACACTTAAAAAGAGTGTCATGGTTAACCTTTTTTCTTATAGCGAGGAAGTAAGATTCATCCAGTTTTCCATGTGTCGATCCTAAAAAAATAGTTGGGTACAACTGATAAAATTGATTCTACTATTCCATTAGTATCAGAAACATCAGGTCACTTGCAACCTCAGCCTATAGCAGTTCTAAATTCTCACAGCAACGGGCATAAACGTGAACTACTTATTCAGTGGTAGGGGCTCGCAACAACATATGCTACTTGGGAGGATGAGGACCAACTTCGAAACAAATTTCCAGATTTTGTGTGTCCTTGAGGACAAGGACGATTCCAAGGGGGAGGAAATGTCATGTGCAGCAATTTTAATTTATTTATTTCAGATATTTTGGTTTATTGAGTTAGTTCAAATAACTAGCAGTAGTGGGCTAGAGAGTGGTTAACGTGAGCGTAATTATTGTTGTTTAATCTCTAATTTGTTGAGACTTGTTAAGTTATAAATTTCCTTATTCTTGAGCAATAAAATCATCAATGAAAAACTTCCAAAAACTTGTCTTTGTTTTATGCTTTCCAAATTCTTTCAATTCTGCTCATATTTTGTCTCAGCAACATAGCTCAAGGGCGAGGTAGGGGGCGAGAGAGGGGACAGGATCGTGCCATTAACTTAGAATGTGACAGGCAAATAGCTTGTTTTATATTGATTTGGATAGCACGATGGGAAAGAAATGTAAAGATCTTTGAGGACAAATGGAGGACTTTCGAAATGACATGGGACCTAGTCTACCTCTATCCATATTTTTGGGCCTCTACTACCATAGTTTTCGAAAGTATTCCTCTCAACATTATTCAACTTGATTGGCTTTTAATATGTAGATCAGAAGGGTTAAAATAGCAATATTGAAACATTTTGATGTCTTTTAGATTGTTTTTCTTTTCCTTTTTTTTGATCAAATTTTGTATGTAGGGAAAGATTTCTTATCCTTCTCTTGTTTACTTTTACAATGAAAGATTTTTTGTGAGTATTATATTTGGTTTCACATTAATGCAAATCTCTTGGGAATTACAACATTGTTTTCATCTTTTGGTTTCCTCTTCCTAAGTTACTAATGAATTTTTTTTTTTTTTTTGGGTGGGTATTATATTTGTTGCCAGACTAGAATGCATTTTTTTTAAAAAAAAAAATCAGTGGTCGGATTTCTTGTTTAGCTGTTGATTCTTCTGAAAAGTTGGGCAATTTTACTTCAATCTCTTCTGGCAATTTCTGCTCTGAATTTCATAGTCCTGGGCAAAAGGCCCCACTGGATTTTACATTAAAAACTAATATGCAGATAGTGTCTTCTTCCTCTGTGAACTGGTGAGTGTGCTGGTATGTTCTGTGTTGTTGGTTCTCATCACAGTTACACATCTTACCTGTTTCTAGAGATTGTTTTGTTTACTTTAAGGGTGAAAAATAATGTTTCCTCATCTTTACTCTATTTTCATCTGGAATTTTTTTTTGGACATGATTTGATGCATGAAACTGGTGTTGAACTTAAATCATTCACTTGAGAAGCCTAGATAAGGGTTTTTGGTGGTTTAGGATGACTACCATAAAATACATTCTATGAAAAACAATGTAGCATCAACAAGTCTGTTGTATTTTTGGGAGGATTCCTCATCCTTCTTTTGTGCTCCTTTATATTTAATACATTTATTGTTTCTGATAAAAAAATATATATATGAAGATACAATCACAAGGACACAATAACATATCAATATATACTTTTATACATAAATTATATAATATCTGAAGATTATGAGTCTGGCTAGTTCATCTATTTTTTTATACTAAATTGCATAGCTTAGAAGAAGCAACTCGTTCACTTGTATCCATGCTTAGAGCATCTCTAATGCAATACCAAAGTAGTTTATATATATGTGTGTGTGCACGTCAAAAAACAACTAAATTTTTAAATATTGGCACTCCAATGGGAGCTGTCATTATTTGGCTTTCCTTTTAGCATTGCCAAATGCAATTCCATCTTTGGAATTTGGTTGGAGAATGGTGGTTGATTGCGTTGTGAGTCTGGTGCTAAAATTTGGCATTATTAGTTTAATATTCAAGTTTGAGAGCAATTACCATTGCCAGAAAATAAGTTTGGCATTCGTTGTTTTAGCTATTTGCATTGGAGATGCTCTTAGTGTGTAATATCTTTTTCTTTTCTTTTTTAAAATGGTTTTACTGTGCTCATTCTTATCATGCCAAATGTTTTTTTATTTTCTTTTTTAAGATTTAAGGTTTTATCAAGATTATACCAGGCTTAACTGCAGGTAAATGATATGTTGTTGCTGTGACTTATTTAAATAGATTTCCTTATGTCATTGGATGAGGTTTTCAGAAACATGTAACACAATAAATAGTGCATACAAAATTTATTAACAATGCAATCACATACGCAAAAACAAAATTACTAATTGGATAACTACATAAATTGATTGAGGATATGGTCTTTAAATATGTAATTGCACTCGAGTGGTTTGGAGAATGATGACTGGCAATGCGTCTATTTTTTTTTTTTTTTTTTTTTGATAGGTAATGATTACTACTCAAAAAGTGCTATTTGATAGCCTATAATTAATCCTTTTAAACACTTTTGAGTAGTAGTTTAGGCCTTTTAACTCAATTGGCATGTTAAGGATCCTTGAAAGCAATTTTAATCACTTTGTGTAAGTTTTGGTGTTTTTGTTAGTAATTTGATCACCAAAACAAGTCAAGACTGAGGAGAGTTATGAGGAATCTTGGGCAAAGCTTAGAAGTCATTTGCCAAGAGAAAATCCGGATTGCAAGGAGAAAAAGCAAAGAGAATCTGCCATTAAGCATATTCTTGATGACATTCGTAGCAGCCACTTTTGGAGCACTTTCTGAAGTCCAAAGGATGCATTCTATATACCATTTTAAAGATCAGGAAGTCAAGAATCCAATGCTTCAAATGGTGCACAATTCGGAGTTGAAACGAAGAAGTTGCAACCGTTGCAAGCCAATCACTCCGAGCTGAAGGAAGCATTTTGCAAAGTGCTGCGAAATCACCCTTTTGTTGCGAAGTGATTCCGCAGCCTTTTTGTACAGTAGGGTGTATTTCCTTCTGAAGTAGCCCGAAATATACCGCGAGAAGGAAGCTTGGATCCTCAAGGTGGAAGCCAACTTCGCAGCCCTGCGAGAGTAGCTTGGTGTTGCGAAATTATTTCGCAGGCCCTCTTGAGTGTCTGCGAAATCTCGCAAACACCATTTTCTCCTGCGAAATGGTTCCTGAAGCCTCCCGATATTTGCTACCGACTTTGGGAGATATTTTCCATTAGATTTTTGTTGTCTAAATCCCAAAATACTCCTTGTAAGCCACCAATTACAAGATTCCTTAGCTTTTAAGTTAGTAAAAAGACTAAATATCTATGTAATAATTAGTTTTATATTATGTTCATATATATACCTCTCGGGAGCCTGTTCTCAGGGAGGAGATCCTTCTGTAAAGTTTGGGTAAGCAAGTAAAGTTTAGTTCTTTGTATTGCCTTACCTTCTCACTTCGTATTTATTATTTATTACTAAGTTATGAACTCTCTGAGGAGTTTTCCCCAGAGAATGAGTAACTAAACCTCTAGTTCCTTGGAGCTAAGGTTGCCGGGGAAGGTTCCAAGTGCAAGAATACAAAGCTTTGTGGTTTTAGCTAGTAATGAAGAGGAAGTGAAATCCTTTAGTGATTTCTATGTTTTTAGTTAACTTAAAACACCTTAGAGTCACCTGGGCCAACACTTGGTAAGGCAAGTGATTTCCAACCATGGAAATGCACTAGTTTACCCCTTGCGAGCCTCTGGGAGGTGACTTTAGGGTAGGATTTTCTAGAATAGCCAACACTTGGTAAGCTTTTGGACTCCAAGGAGACATCCATTAGTTATCTCTTGCGAGCTTTTGACGGGTAATCCAAGGTTAAAGATCACCTTGAATGGTTAAGGCTTAGTGAGAGACTTAAACCATTGCAAGTTGTATCCGTGAGAGAATTAAAGTGAAATCTAATTAAAGGATGTATCTGTACATCACCGGTTAGAGAATTGACTATATGTTGAATCTCTAACGCGAGGAAAGGAACCATCTGACCGGAGCTATGTCTTTTGCATGAGGAACCACCCCAGTGAACCTAACTCTCCAAGGAATGCTTTTCTTCCTAAGTTATTCCAAATATTTGTTGTGTTAGTTAGTTTAAGTCTAAACCTTTACCAATCAAAGTTTGTGTTTTATTTCTTAAGCTAACCTTGAAATGAAACAAGACCAATTCACTTGGAATTGGTATCATTGATAGCTTGTTAATCTTTCCCAGTGGACGATCCTAGAGCCACTATACTATAGTAGCTTTTTCTTTGCTACCCTAGTGTATGGTGTTATAGGTTATAAATTTTGTTGATTACTCCCTCAATCAAGGAGTACCAGCTGGACACGAATCAGCTGAGACACCAATTGGGCATGAATCAGGTAAGATTTGACTAACTTGTATGCCTAAACTTGATTACTCATTTATATTGGTTATTCCCTTCAAATTAAATGGCATGTCCGACTAGTCTCATGCTTACTCCGTTCTTGAAAATTATCTATACCATACCAATTTACTGAAAAACTGGACTGATGCAATATTGAGAGAAGTACAATTCGACATAACTTTTGTTTTTTCTGATTTTCAGGAATGTGAAGATAAGATAATGGGTTCATTTTATTGTTTAGGTGGCTGGTAGTGCACTTTGTTTAATGCTATATGATGGGAACTTTAACTATAATGAATTTGTCAGTGCAATTCTTTGGTAATCTATCGTATTCAAAGCTATTGGTTATCTGTGTATAGAAGATGTTGTAGAAGAAAGAAGTAATCTAAAATTTTTATTTATGAACAAAATTTTACAAGCTTCAATTGCAACTTCCTTTTTTCGTAACTTTCTAGGGCATAGGCATGTTATTGTTTCCCCACGGGGAATGATTTAGGCTTGGGTGTGATTTACATTCAAATTGCTGTGAATTTTTTCTAAATAACCTATTTCACTTGTCCAGATCTCAAAATTATGTTGATTGAAATTTTGAGAGAATATCATAATTGCCAGCTAAGTGTTGACGGTGTTGGATTTTCTTTTGTAATATTTTGATGCTCTTTTGCTGAAGTATTTGGATCTCATTTTTTTTTTCTGTCAAATCAATTTTTAAAAAATTCATACTTTGATGCTAACATTTAATTAACCCACATATATTTCTGCTTTTGGACACAGTTGCTATTTTTCCTTGAACAATAAATTTTTGTACTAATATTTGACTAGAAGAAATATCATTGAATTATGTCCAGACTATTCTGATTTCATTTGATATCATCTATTCTTTTTATATTTATTCCTAGATCATTGGTTCTATATTGTGTTGGTATTTGTAAGCATTACAAGGTTATGCATTAATAAAATATTCAGAAAAGCGATGATTTTGCCATATATATGGGTTATGTGTATGCAAATTGTTGCATAATCTATGTATGGACTAACGTATATTCCACCACACTTAGCATTAGGTCATTCGTAGAAGGTGATTTTAGCTAATCGACCTTATCTCGTTTTGCCATTCCTAGGTTTCATAAATTGAACATGTCTGCTACTTACAATGGTACAACCCTATCTACACCGCAATTTGGTTGTTCCAAGGATCAAAATATTAGCTGCTCCTCTGGGATCACTTACACTGCCCAAATATTCAATTATAGAGCTTTGCACTCATGGGTGCACCCTCAGTCTTCTCTACCACCTTCTGTCATATCAGCATGGACCTTATCTACTGCAGATGGAGGTTTGTGAACCAAATATTTTATTAGTATGAAATTTAAGTTTTTCTTTTCCTTTCTTTTCCTCAAGTTTTCTTACAACAAATTTTCTTGGTCAATTTAGTGGAAACGGATTTCTTAATCAAACGACAACTAGCATGGGAAGACTTAGAAAGAATATCTGTAATATCTTCTATGGTAATTACCTTCTTCCATGCTTCATAGTAGTTTTCAATTTTACGTAAGTTCTTGTAAGTTTTCATATCTTGTTCATATGGAGCAACCTGCAAATTAATAGAATACCCTTTTGATCCCTTATGGTGAATGATCTTTTCTTGCGTTACCTGAAGTATTAGTTTATGTTTTGGGCTCAATTGCTTTGGCCAGTTGCTGTTTGGTTTTTGGAATACCATGGTCTTTGTCGTTGTGATGAAATTTCTCTGAGTATTTATGTTCTCTCTGTTCTTCCTGGCATTGCAATTATTTGGTGTACTAATTCTTGTAAAAAGGGAAAAGACTGTATTATATAGAGAAAAATAAGCCTCTTACTCCTTTCATTCCTAGCAATCAAGTGGGATCAACTTCTTATGTCCTCTCATTCATTTCTGATGGCTTTCCACATCACCACACCATGACCTCCTCTTACTCCTTTCGAACACTAAACCCCTTTCTCTACTCCAAACTTCCCAATGATAATTTGTTTTCAAAGGGGCCGACTCTCTTTCTTCTGCAAATCTCCAACTCCACTTACCAAGTAAGGCTTTATTAAGGGCCATAAGACTATGAATTCCTAAGCCTCCCTCCTTATTTACACAAACCAAATTCCAATTCACCAAATGAGGCCTTCTCTTTAGAGCACCACCACCCCATAAAAAATCCATTTGGATTTTTTCGAGTCTTGCACACACTTTTATTTTTATTTTATTTATTTTAATTTTTTTAATCAAGGTAAGCCTCCCACCCTTAGATATGTATCACATTTTCCAAATTGTTAATTTTTTTTTTTTCTGAATCTCTATTCCACTGCATCCCACACCCTACGAGATTTAAAAGGGGCACCCAAAGGAAGACCCAAATAAGATGTGGGAAGCTTCCCTACTCTACACCCCATCACCAAAGCATCATTCTCCAAAGTCTCTACCCCCTTACAAGAATAACCTCACTTTATCCATATTCACTTTTAATTCATAAAGCATCTCGAACTACATAGACAACTCAAATATCTCAACTGGTCACTGTTGGCCTTACAAAAGATTAATGTGTCGTCAACAAACAGAAGATGGGACACATCCTTCCTTTTTCCACTTCTCCTTTCCACCTTAAACCTTAAAATGAAGTCACTGCATTTGGCTCGGAACAACAACTGACTAAGAGCCTCCATAACCAAAATTAATAGATAGGGGGATAGCAAGTCACCTTGTCTTAAGCCCCTAAAACTATGAAAAAAGCATGAAGGGGTTCTGTTGATAAGAACAGAAAAGCTAGCTATGGAAATATACCAATTGATCTAACTTATCCACCTTTGCCCAAACCCCACTTTGAACATAACTGATATAAATAAATCCCAATTGACATTATCATAAACCTTCTCAATATCCATTTTTCAAAAGAGACCAGGAATATTGCTCTTTAACCTAGAGTCAACAACCTCAATAGCACTAAGCATAGTGTCTAAAATTTGTCTACCTTGAATGAAGGCATGTTGATTTCACCTCCCCCGTTGTTGTCTTTACCTTATTTGCCAAAACTTTGATTAATAGTTTATACAAACCCCCAACCAAACTGATTGGTCTAAAGTCTTTCAAATCTTTAGCTCTCCCTTTTTTGGGAATCAAAACCAAGAAGGTGGAATTTAGGTTTCTTTGGAATGTGCCATGAAGAAAGAACTCCTTAAAGAAAGGTATGATCTCTGGTTTGGTAAAATCCCAACAAAAATGTCAAAAAGCCATGGTAAAACTGTTTGGACCTAGAGCTTTATCACCAGAGAGACTACTCAAGGCTTCAAAAACTTCCTCATTTGAAAAAGGAACCTCTAGACTTTTGGATATATCTTATCCCAACACTTCAAAGCGTAAGCCCTTATGCTCGGTCTCCAATCCTCCGTTTCCAAGAGAAGAGTATGATAGGCATTGCACACCCTAGCTTTAATCTCCTCATCATCAATCAGAGTAACCCCATTTGTTCTCACCTTGGTTAACAAATTCCTTCTTGCATGAGCATTGGCCATCTTGTGCAAAAACTTGGTGTTCTTGTCTCCATCTCTTAACCAAATTTCCTATATTTTTGTTTCCATGAAGTTTCTTCCAATAAAACCCACTTCTTATAATCCTCAAAGGCCTCCTTTTTAGCCTATGCCTCCTCAAGAGAAAGAGGACATTCTCTCTTCTTAGAGTCCTAGAATTGAACACAAGAAAAGGCTTATGATTTGTTAAAGAAGACATTGCCAAAACCTTCTTTTTTCCACACTTTAAGATCCCTTTTAAGAGCTTTTAATTTCTTAATGAGGCAGTGATTGCTAAAGCTAGTAACTGTATACCCAGTCCACCAATTTCTCACAAGCTCTTTGAAGCCATCAGTCAAAAGCCACATATTCTCAAATCTAAAGGGGATCTTGCACTTTTTGACTCTTCCACCCTCAAGAATAATGGGACAATGGTCAAAAGCTAGCCTAGGAAAGCGAATTGAGAAATACCCAAAAAAATGGTTCTCCTACTCATCAGAAACTAAGAAGCAGTCAAACCTAGAAGCTGCTTGAGAATTAAACCACCACACCATGTGAATGAACCTCTAGAAAGAGGAAGGTCCTTCAAACTCAACTCCTTTATGACATCTAAGAACCTCCTCATATCTATCATAAATCTAAATTTGTTCATTCTTTTCCTTAGAAATCTAACAAGGTTAAAATACCCTTCTATGCACTAGGGATCGTCCCATAGACCTTTGATAGCTCCCAATTCATCCCAGAAATCCTTTTTTTTCCCTCATTAAAACTAGATCATAGACTCCTGTGAACACCCAGACAAAATCATCTTCAACATTTCTAAAGTGACATGACATGGGAACCCACCACACTCCAACTGCAATAGGTCCAAAACTCTATTGTTCTAAAAAATCAAAATGCCTCTTGACGCTCATCTAGCATCAACTGCACCTTAGTTCAAAAACCTTCCAACACCTAAGCTTCTTACCACTTGTAACTTCATCTCTTGCACCTTAGTCTCTAGAAGGCAAACTAGATCTACCTTCTGAGTCCTAACCACATACTTGATCAATTTCCTTTTTTCCTCATAGTTGAGTTCTCTTACATTCCAGGAAAGGATTTTAATCTTCATCAATCAACTGGAACCAAATCCTAATTGTTCCTACCATTCCTTCTAGAAGAGAGCAAGGAACTTTCATAATTGATTGAACAATTTAGTTTCCTTAGCCCCCTTTTGAAACGAGAGAAGGACACACATTTCTTCTTCCCCCCTCTACTAGGAATTCCACATCCAACTTTCCTCCTTAACTTCCTCAACAAAGACTAGATTTTCTTTTCAAACCCCTAAACCGGCATCCCCAAAAATCTATTAAAATCTACTAGCTTGGTGAAGTCCTTGTTTGAAAGCAGGTCCTTGCATTCCACACCATTAGATCCCACCTCTTGAGTTAAGGCTGAAGCATCATTACCCCTTGACTCAACTCCACTCTCTTGATTGGGGGAAAAATTCTTTAGGAAGACCACAACTTAGCCATCTTGAAAAACCATTGATAGAGGCTTTTTCATAGCGTCAACCAAAATTTCTGACACTTCCCTTCCTAACTCAAAAAAACCTTTTCCCCGCTCAATACCCAAGAAAGGAGTAGAAGAAGAAGAAGGCCCTTCTCCCCAAGAGGATTGAGTCCAAGAGAGCGTACCTTGAAATCTAAGTGCTTCATCTAAAATAGCTTTGTTGGCTAAAGGCTTCATCATTGTCTCCGTGGAAGGCAACTTTGACATGCAAGGATTAGAAGCACGAAAGGAGTAGACTCAATGGTAGTAACCTTGATTGAGGGAGTAATCAACAAAATTTATAACCTATTACACCATATACTAGGGTAGCAAAGACAAAGCTACTATAGAATAGTGGCTCTAGGATCGTTCACTGGGATGGGTTTTCACTTCACAAATGATATTAATTCAAAGTTGAATTGGTGTCTTTTCATTTCAAGGTTAGCTTTAAAAGAAAACATAAAGATGTTTGAAAGAAAAAGGTTTGGTTTTAAACTAACCAAAAATAGTAACTGATTTTACTTACAAAGAAAAGTGTTTCTTGGAGTTTCAGATCATTAGGCTCAGATTCCTCATACAAAAAAGGGGAGTTCTGGTCACTTGTTTCTTTTCCTCGCATTAGAGAATTAACATATAGTTCCTTCTCCAACCGGTGTTGTACAAATGCTTCCCATTAATGGGTTCAAACACTAAATTCCTCTCACTGATGCACCTTGCAATGGCTCATGCCTCTCACCTAGCACTTGCCATTTAAGATGATCTTTAACCTTGGACTTCCCTTCAAAAGCTCGCAAGAGATAACTAATGGATGTCTCCTTGGAGTCCAAAAGCTTACCAAGTGTTGGCTATTCTAGAAAATCCTACCTTCAAACCACCTCCCAAAGGCTCGCAAGAAATAAACTAGTGCATCTCCATGGACGGAGATCACTTGCCTTATCAAGTGTTGGCTCATGTGAATTGAAGGCGTTTTAAATTAACTAAAAAGATAAAAACCATTAACGGGTCACACTTTCTCTTCATTAAAAACTAAAACAAAAAAACTTCCAATTTATGCATGTGGAAACTTACCCGGCTTTCCTCACTCCAAGAGACGAAGAGCCTAGCCTCTCATCCTCTGAGGAAAAATCCTCAGAGTTTTGTTTGGCTAGAAATAAAAAGAATGAGAAAACAAAAATATATATGAAAAGCAGAGCAAGTGCTCTGTTTGTTGATTTTATATATGATATATCTATATCCCGTTGGATTACATGATGCCCTGAGAACAAGCTCCCGAGAGCTATATATAAAGAAAATTACAAAACAAAATATCTGAGGTTATTCACCCCTTTTCCAAACTTAATAACTAAGGAATCCTATAATTGGTGGGTTACAAGGAGAAAATGAGGATTTAGACATCAAAAATCTAAAGAAAAATATCCAAAAGTGTCGGTCGCAAATATCGGGAAGCACTAAGGACCATTTCGCAGGTGAAAACGAGGTCTGCGAGATTTCTCAGACGCACAAAAAAGGTTGCGAAATCACTTCGCAGCAAAAGGCTGATTTCGCAGCGCTGCGAAGTTGGCTTTCAGCTTGCAGTGTTTGGCTTCCAACGTGTCACAATTATCGGGAAACTTCAGGAGGAAATCCACAGCACTGTGCAAAAAGGCTGCGAAATCATTTCGCAACAAAAGGGTGATTTCGCAACGCTGTGCAAAATTCTTCCTTCAACTTGGAGTGATCGGCTTGCAATAGCTGTAACTCCTTCATTTCAACTCCGAATTATGTACCGTTTAAAGCATTAGATTTTTTACTTCCTGAGCTTTGAAATGGTATATAGAATGTAGAAAATGGACTTCGGGAAGTGCTCCAAAAGTGCGAAAGAAGACTGCAGCTGCTGTCCTCTGTTTTCTTCACTCTGTTTTTTCCTCTCTCCGTTGTTCTTTCCTTGCATACTTTGAACGACTTTGGCAAAGGGCTATGGAGCTCCAAAGCTTGGTTCTTCATGAATTTGAGCTTCCAAAAGCTTTGCCATGAACTATATACAGCTCTCCCTCATTCTTGGATTGCTTTGGTGATAAAAAAGCTATCAAAACACCAAAACTTAACACAATTTGATTAGAATTGATTGCAAGGGTCCTTAACATGCCAATTGAGTTAAAAGGTAATAACTACTACTCAAAAGTGTTTAAAAGAGTTAATTACAAGCTATAAAATAGCACTTTTTGAGTAGTAATCAGCCCATCTCCCTTTCCTTTTTAAAGCTCACCTGAGCCACTTTAAAAGGAGCTTGGACCCTATCCAAAGTTGATCTTCTGGCCCCCTCCACCTCCATAGAGCTTAACTTGACCTAAGGCCCAACAAAAAGGCCCAAGGCCTCATCTACTAACCCATATGGCTCCTTTCCAACGATAGAAGGGGAAGGATGGGTTTTTATAGAAACTTTGATTCCCATATTTTTGGGTATTGTACCAATTTTTCTTTTTGTAGAGTTCGATGGATTAAGAGACAACACTTAAGCTTTCACTCTCAGATAGGCGCATGACCTTGCCCTACTCTCTTTTTCTACCCTTGTTTCTCTACAACTCTGAGAAGACTGCACCTCACTCTTCAATGGAGGAATCTCCCACCACAACTGAATTGCGAAACAAGAGGATAGAGAGTTTGATGGATTAAGAGATGACACTTGGGCTTCCACTTTTTTAGAAAACCCTTCTTCCACACTTCAGACAAGTGTGTGACCTTACCCTACCCTCCTCTCTTTGCAACTTTGAGAAGACTACACCTCACTCTTCCATGGAGGAATCTCCCACCATAACCGAATCATGAAACAAGAGGAACCCACCATCACCTACAAAGAACTAGGTAACTTCTCTTTGATCCTAGCAAGAATCCTTGCCCATTGCGAATTCCTACACTCCGCCGTATCCTCATCGATGGCCACAAGACTCTCACAAGCTTCTCCTAATCTTTTGAACAAACCTTTTCCCCAAAGATGCAAGAGAAGGCCCAAACCCCTTACCCACACCTCTCGAACATCCCTTGCCTCCATGAGGCAACCCATAGATGGATTCCACCACTTTAGTAGAAGACTTTTTCCATTGAACCATTTCACCCTCGAGTGGAACACCCTCTTAGCTTCAACTACATCTTCAAACTTGAACAGAATAAGGGATCCTCCCAACAATGCCAAGTGGAGTTTTCCTTTCAACTTCCAATTGAACTATGCTCAGTTCCTAAGAGAGACAAGGTTAGGAGGCTGGTCAAAAAGCCCCCCCATCTTTGATTTCAATCCACACAGTGTTACACTATTAAGAAAAACTAGAGATCTTCACCTCTACTACCGAGTACTCATTCCCATCATCACCCCTCTAAGAACCAACCCCTTCGAAGAGGTAGCTTTGGGCTCCTCCACTCTCCTTAGGGTCGTAGAAACACCAAGGCTTCTTAGCTTGCTAGACAGGATTTTCCACCCCCCTACAAATCCTCTTCCTTCATAAAACACCAAGGAAAACTTATTTCCTTCCACTTCCTAAACAGAACAAAGTAGAAACCGCCTTTCTCCTATTATTGCTCAAATCCAGCAAATGTTGTCTACCCCACTCCACCCAAGACTTTCTAAAAAGCTCCCCATCTTTGAGAGCACAGCAGGTCTCAACCCCTTTCACTAGCAAAGCCAAGCCCTTACCCCACTGAATCTAATACATGACGAAAAGTTTGGACCCCTTTCACAAATCTTCCCAATCACCTTCCTTTTGGTCTCCTCGATTAAATCCTCAAAGCTCTTTGATTCAACGCCAAACCAACACTTATCTCCAGGATAAACCACTGACATTTTTCAATCCCATGAAAAACAGGAGTTTTTTTTTTTTTTCCTCTTATGCCCATTGCTAAGTATGAAGTCAAGTAGTTGTCATCTATCATTCTCACATCTTCCATACACAATCATTTTCACATGTTCCCTTACATCTAGCTTGAAGGTCTATCTTGATTCTTGATGGTTTTGAATATTCATAATGATCTTGTTCATATAATCATGTGGTAGGGGCTAACAATTCATCATTGGTTTACATATTGTAGTGTTATGACACTGTAACTACATTTGCTGCTTCATAACCACTACAATTTCTTTGGCAATTTGGCTTGCTTAGGCCATACTTTTGCAATGGCTAGTTTCTTTCTTATTTTTCTTTAGGAATTTTCAGCACATAAATTACATATAAAGCAATTTAGATTATGTGGTGATTTCATCATATTATTTTTGGTTGTGTACTCTAGAGTTTATTTATTATTCTCTGGAAGCTCTAATTATAACATTGAAATTGTAAGAAACTTCTTTCTTTCTCCTTATAATGCCCTACACCATGACTTATGTGGACCATAATGTTAGAGCCTTTTGGTCGTTCAGGTTGTAATAGGAGCGAAATGTGCATGATCCATTCATTTTGGATTTTTATGCTCTCCCTTTTTTTTGGGGGGGGTTTTGTTCTTTCTTTGTCTTGCCTTTTATTTTTTAAGGGGTTTTTTTATTAGTTAAATTTATTTTGTATGTCACACTGTACATTGATTTTTCTGTTTTATTGGAAACTTTCTAGTTTGTACTTCACAATTTGTGGTGGTGTTTGCTAGTGGTGACGGCTCAGGAGGAAAGAAACAATCCTTTAATGCTTATATCTCCCAGTCAATAAGAGGCTTAAGGTCACTGTTGAGAGAGCATGTAAGATGTATCTCTTTTATCTTTTAAAATTTGCATGGATAGGAAGTTTATTTTCTCTTTATGAAACATGTTCATAAACAATTTTCATGTGGAAAATATGTTTTTTCTCACTCTAAATGCTAATTCAAGTTTTTTCTGCTTGAATATAAAAATTAGTTCCTGAAATAAGATATTAATTTTTTTTTTTTTGCACTTGGTATTAACTGAGATAGTGGCATTGAAATAGAAATCATGGGGGTGCTTATTTTGACTTAAAACCTGGAAATAGTTGCTGCTTCTTTGCTAGAGGCTTAAATATGAGGTTTATGAAATTGTAACTGAAATGAGTGCAGTGACAAAATATTTTGTGTTCTTTCTGTAAACTTCTAAGCTAATCTGGGAATGATAATTTTAAACCATTCTTGTGGAATTTAGATGATTACCAAATTTATTGATTTTGAGAATGTTGATATTTATTAAGGACCTTGATCTGCTGACCAAGTGGCTAACTGTTAGATCATTAGAGATAATTTATCAGGGACCTTGATTGTCTGGCCAGATGGTTTACTGTGTTTGACTTTTACCGACTAAAAAAAAACTGTCATCCTTGATTTTAATGAGGCATTGGCTGCTCTATATTTTTGGTTTTTTTCTCATTGTTGAGCAATTATTTTGCTTTTTTCAGAAAATTCTCATAATTTTGTCTTATATAGTAGGCCAACAATGTATATCAAGTTAAGTTGACTTAGGCTAAAGCCTTAATGTTCCACTGGACAGGCAACCTTCTCTTGCTTGTACTTGGCTCAATAATGGGGATTTAACAAGCAATGAGGTTCGAACTTATGGCCGCTTAGAAACCAAGCTCTTGTACAATATTATGCTGACTTGGAGTAAAATCCTAACTGTCTTCTCATTTTTTATTTTGTAAGTTCTCGATTCATATAAGAAAATGAAAGAAAGTTTTAATCAATAAAGAAGTTGCTATATTTAGGTAAGGATGCATGAGACTATGTGTGACAGGCGGTGATACCCGGATTCTCAATTTTTCTAAAAGTAACCCTGTTGACAAAAATGACATGGGTATTGTTGTGGGATCCTCATGGGATATATTATTATTATTTTTTACTTAGGACTGGATAATTGTCAGTAATTTTTAAAGTGAAATTTTTTGGAACTTGGGTCTTTAAGAGATGAATTAAAACTAAAAAAAAGGAATTAAGTGTTGTTGGGAAGATTCAAGGATAAGAGAAAAAAAAAAAGGGCTTTTATGAGGATATTTAAAGATAAAAAAAAAGGGTATACCTGGGCAGGTGGGGTGATAGAAAACAAGTCTCTTGGTTCTTCATTAGCATGAATTTGTTACTTTTATAATAATAACATTTAAAGAGATGATAAATCAAAACAAAGGTAATAAAATAAAAGTAAAGGCGTGGATATGGATAAATAATAAAAATATATTGATATAAAATAAAATTAGTGAAAGAAATATGTATGCATATTGTATATTAACAAAATTTGAAATTTCCAATGACAAAACATGACATACGATATAAATTAAATTTTTTAGTACATTTCCTTCATGCGTAGGAGTAATATGACTTGAATTACTAAAGGGTAATATTATGGATTCCACGACGAATAAAGTAGATATAGATCTAAGTAAGCACTCAAATATTTGACTTTTGACCATGTCCAAGTATCTGTACCATTGTTAAGTTCCTTTCAGCCAAGTCCTTGAATCTTAGAGTTTGTGAATTTGAATGATTAGATGTGTAACACAAACCTGCATCTAATACTTGCAACTAAATCCCTGTAACATATGTGGCAAGCAGACATAATTTGTGATTGTTTCTATCTGTTGCATGTGCGATCAGGGGTTGTTTGGATTGTTTTAGGGCAGTGTATCTGATTTCAATTTGATATAATTGGGTTCAAAGAACCCAGAAACAAATATGGAAGCTCAGAACAATAATTGATTTTGTCATTTTGATTCAGCGTAATGATGGGTTCAAATGCGGATCAAAGTTGAAAATCTTGGTAACCCAGTGGGCAAACCCCAACTTTGCAACCATGTAATGAGTTATGTGCTTGTGAATTTGTGCCTGTCATATATGCTCTCTTCTTTTCAGGATGTTGGACCTTTGAGATTATGATATTAAGGGCTTATAGTGCTAACCATTTTAACTAATTAATCTCTGTTTTGGATTTTACATATATTTTTTTCCATGTCTGTAATATTTTTTTAATCCAATGAACTAACTTTTTCGTTTGTCTGTATATTATGAAAACTAGGATGTTTGTTTCTCTATGCCTCTTTGTCGTTCTAAAGTAGAACAAGTCACTACTGAAGACCTGGTTGAGCTCTCGGAGATTGAGAAATGCAATTTGGGCCAGGTTTTTGTCTATGCTTTTAATTTTGATAGTCTTTTATCTTTCACCTTGCTAAACTTATGCTTGGAATAGAACATGGGATGCCTTTCTCTGCCATTTGTGGAACTTCCATGCTTGCTTAGACTACTTGCTTGTTACAGTTGCCTCAATGGGATTTTCTTAGGCATTTAGTTTATGACAAATTTATGAGCAGCAAAGGCAAAATATAAAGAACCAGTTCAAAAAGCTTCATGTTTGATGTGATGTCCATTACTGTTTTTTTTTTCTTTTCCAAAATTTGATTATGAAAATCTCCTTAGTTACAGAAGTATACCTACTTCTCCTGATGTTGTTCTTTGTGATTTATCACTCGTTGGTGATTCTCATTTCAATTCAGACTTGACGTCTTGGCTCCATATTTGATGTGGATAACAGTCCACAGTCTTTGTTGTCTTTAAGTGGAAACAAGAATGTGCATGCTTTATATGACTTTATGCTAAATTATAGGTAAATACCTAGCTAATGTCGGAAGCACTACATCTCTCTAGTAAGTTAGGTACTTTGTCTATATTTCCGTTCTCTTTTATTGTCAGTGGTTCTTCATTTCTTATGGCTATTTCCAGATCTTTCTTGACCTTCTTGACAAGTGTGGATGTTCCTCTTCTGTATTCACCTATTCCATTTCAGAATGCTGCTCTTTCTGCCCAGAGGTAAGTGTAATTTAATTCAAATTTAATGGTTATATACCGGTGTTAGTGACCTTTGTTTTCCTTGTCCATGAATGCATTTCCAAGAGCAAATATACGTCTCAGCTAGATTCTCACATAAATGGTGGCCAACGATTGGATGTTTAGATCCACCATATTGAAAATACATCCAAACTATTTCTATGCATATGGGTAGGGTAGTCCCAAACTTCAAACCTTCTAAAGGCAAGTGCTTCCCTGGTACTGCTTTGTGTTCTCAAAGTTTCATCAAATAGGATCCTTGAACTTTGTTGTAACATGATTGAAATAACTTTGATCAGTCCTTCTTCCACATTTTCTTATTGTTATAATCATTTATAAACCTTTCCTTGTATCTGCATCTGACACGAAGAGGTCCAATGCATGTATTACTGCCCTTCTCATGTAATATAACCTACTCAGAATACATTGCTTTTCTTTTATAGGATTACCGATTATCTTGGAAGGAGAGTAGTCATCCTTTGAAATTAGAGCAAAATGGTTCTTTGTAAATTTTAATACTTGTACAACGATAAATATTTATTATGATTAATTTTAGTTGCTTGGTTTTGCTTGCTAATTCCTGTGGGGTAGGTGCTTGGGATTTTTCAGTAGTGGCCTTCTTTTGCAAGTCAGTTGTGGGGAGTTGAAGAGAGCTGATCATGTTGCTTTTCTTCTTAAAGGATCCAAAATGAAAGACGAAGCAAATGAAAGTGTTTTGGCTAGTCTCTCCTACAGCATTGAAATCAAGGATGCTTACATTCCACCGTGGATAATATCCAGTATATGTGCAACCATGGGTTCTGAAGGGAGGAGCTCTGAGGCAAGGTATGACAAATTTTGTCACTGTGCCTGATTATTTTCTATGATTAGCCTTAATCTCACTACAAAAAGCTACAGTAATGGTAGATGAATAAATATATGTAACTAGGAGCTTTGGCTTTTAATTATTCATCTTACTAGAAATCATGTCATTAGATATTATTTTACGCACTTGTTCATCTTTGTTGGCATATTGTATGGCCATATATATATAGCATTACCAGTTGGCTAACAAGAATAAGCTAACTTTGTGTGTGTGCGTGTGTGTGTGCGCACAGTTTTACAACAGAGCCGACTTTAATTGGCCTTGTTAGATAGTGTATAGTTATTTAGGTTATTTACTTTTCCTTTTCTTTTTCTTTCCTTATTGTATTGTGGGTCTCACTAACATGTATATATATATATACCCAAGTCCAATGTGTATTATTAACAGTTTTTCAATAACAAGAATTAAGGATTCTCCATTTTCTCTCTTTTCACATGGTATCAGAGCCTAGGGAGAAAAAAAACCCTAATTATTTCTGGTTTATCCGTGAATCCATTCTGGGAAATCTTTTAGTGATCGTGTTTCATTCTGGTCACCTTTCCCATCTCCTAAAGCTTTCCGATCAACCGTATCGCCGTTAGAAAACCTTCATCGCCGTCAGAAAACCCTCATCGTCGGCAACCTTTTTCGGCGAAGTCCTTTTCCGACATCGACCATACCATCAGGTGCGCAAGGAGAAGATCTTCAAGTTTTCTCAAAGCACCGGAGGGAGATTCTCAGCCATGCACCGGCCACACGCGTTTCTTCTCCGGCGGCCTGAACCTCACGCATCGGCTCATGGTGCACTTTTCGACCACGCGCTTCCACCTCCAGCCTCGCCTGACGCCGTCTAGCCACCCTCCATCTGTGCTTGTGCCATCCGAGCCCTGGAAGTGCATTTTTTGGGGGTTTTTTTTTTCTCTGTCGGCCCTCTAAACAGCCTTTCTGGCGACCTCCGGTGACTTCCTCTCCACCTCGAGCCATGCACGTGTCTTAAGAAGTGTTCTTCTACCCTTCCAATAGTGCCACATTTATTTTTCTTTACTATTTGGTCTCTCATAGCCGCGGATCCTCGGTTTTTCTTATTTCGGTCACGATCTAAAGCCATATTAGGGCTCTCTTCGATCCAAACATATTTCGTTCTCCAGATAAGTAGATATGACTACTAAAAGTTCCACTTTTTCCTCTGTCATATCTGGATCTCTTATGATTACTTTGGAGAAATTGGTTGGCAGTGAAAATTATTTGTCCTGGTCTGCCTCTGTGGAGCTTTGGTTTATGGGTCAAGGTTATGAGGATCAACTTGTTACGCAGGAGGCAGATATCCTTGAGGTTGATAGAGTACAATGGAGGAAGATAGATGCACAGTTATGTGGTGTGTTATGGCAATCAGTTGATCATAAGATTCTGCTTCATCTTCGGGCCTACAAAACATGCTTTAAATTTTGGAATCAGGCGAAAGGGCTATACACGAATGATATCCAACGTCTTTATAAGGTGACTTCTTCTATTGTTAATGTTAGACAACAAGATATGGATTTATCTACTTATATTGGCCAGATTGCCTCTCTTAAGGAGGAATTATTGACCATGATGCCTTTTACTACTGATGTTGGGGATCAACGAACACATATTGACAAGTTCTTCATGGTTCTTACGTTTATTGACCTCCGTCCAGATCTCGAGACCGTCTGCGATCAGATTCTTGGCGATTCCTCCATTCCATCATTGGATGATGTGTTTGCTCGCCTCTTCTGTATCCCCTCCACTCAGACTTTGCCATCTGATAACACTTCAGATTCTTCTATGTTAGTTTCTCAAACTAACTCTCGAGGCGGACGCAGTGGTAACCGAGGTAGAAGCCAACGTCCTCATTGCACCTATTGCAATAAGCTTGGCCACACTTGTGATCGGTGTTATCAGTTACATGGGCGACCTCCCCGCACTACCCACGTGGCCCAGTCATCTGATCCTAAATCGCCTCAGCCTCCCAGTTCCTCCACGTCTCAAGGTATTTCCCTCACTGACAGTGAGTATGATGACTATCTCCGCTATCAGGCCACCAAGTCAGCTTCTGTTGCTTTTGTTGCCCAGACTGGTAATGCTTTTGCTTGTCTTACCCACACATCTTCTCTTGGACCTTGGATTCTAAATTCTGGCGCTTCTGATCACATATCTGGTAATAAGGATATTTTCTCTTCTATTACTACTACCTCTACCTTACCTACTATTACTTTAACTAATAGTTCCCAAACTATGGCTAAAGGTTTTGGTTTCGCTCATCCTCTCCCTTCCCTACCTCTCCATTCTGTCCTTTATGCCCCTGAGTGTCCTTTTAATCTTATTTTCATCAGCAAAATAACTCGTACTCTTAACTGTTCTATCACTTTCTCTGATAAATTTGTGACCTTGCAGGACCGGAATACGGAGAAGACGATTGGCATAGGACGTGAGTCTTAAGGCCTCTATCACCTCACCTCGCCTTCAACTCCTGCAGTTTGCATTTCCACTTATGCTCCTCTCCTCATCCACAGTCGCCTTGGCCACCCTAGTCCATCCAAGTTCCAGAAAATGGTCCCTCGTTTTTCATCTTTGTTGTCGTTTGCGTGTGAGTCCTGTCAACTTGGGAAACATACTCGTGTCTCGTTCCCAAAGCGTTTGAATAATTGGGCAAAGTCTCCTTTTGAACTTGTCCACATTGATGTTTGGGGTCCTTGTTGGACCGCGTCTACTTTAGGATTTCAGTATTTTGACACTTTCATTGATAACTATTCTCGATGTACTTGGTTATTTTTAATGAAAAATCGAGTTGAGTTATTTTCTATTTTCCAGAAATTTTATACTGAAATCCAAACCCTATTCAATATTTCTATTCGTGTGTTGTGCAGTGACAATGCCAAATAATATTTTTCTACACCATTTACTTCATTTATGTCCTAACATGGGATAATTCATCAGTCTTCTTGTGCTCATACTCCTCAACAAAATGGGGTAGCTGAACGTAAGAATCGACATCTTGTTGAGACAGCTCGTACTATCCTTCTCCATAGTAATGTTCCTTTTTGTTTTTGGGGGGACGCTGTTCTAACAGCATGTTATTTGATTAATCGTATGCCCTTACACGATCAGATTCCTCATGCCTTTCTTTTCCCTGACCAACCACTTTATTTCCTTCCTTCTCATGTTTTTGGTTGTACTTGCTTTGTTCATATTCTCACTCTTGGACAGGACAAACTTTCTACTAAAGCCACAAAATGCATCTTCTTGGGATATTCTAGACTTCAAAAGGGTTATCGTTGTTATTCCTCTGAGACTCATTGCTACTTTCTCTCCGTTGATGTCACTTTCTTTGAGGACTCACCGTTCTTCTCCACCTCTGAGTCTCTTCCTGTTTCTGAAGTTTTACCCCTTCCCATTATCTCCCAACCTGATGCAGTGCCTTCTCGCCCACTTCAGGTTTATCATCGCCGTCATCGTGTCGTTGTTCCTCCTTCTTTGGCTGAGGTACCTGTTGACTCACTTCTTATCCCTTTGGCTTCTCCTGCCTCGGCTCTGCCTCCTTCTGCTGACTTACCTATTGCTCTTCGGAAAGGTAATTGATCTACTCGTAATCCTCATCCCATTTACAATTTTTTGAGTTACCATCGATTATCTTCACCTTATTCTGCATTTATTTCTGCTATATCTTCTGTTTCTCTTCCCAAGAGCACTCTTGAGGCTCTTTCCCATCCAGGCTGGCGACAAGCAATGGTAGATGAAATGGTTGCTTTACACTCCAATGACACTTGGGATCTTGTTGTTTTACCATATGGTAAATCTACAGTTGGTTGTCGTTGGGTCTACACAGTTAAGGTTAGCCCTGATGGTCAGGTTGATCGCCTTAAGGCCCGCTTAGTTGCTAAAGGCTATACTCAGGTTTATGGTTCTGATTATGGTGACACTTTCTCTCTCTCCCGTTGCCAAGATAGCTTTTGTTTGTCTATTGCTCTCCATGGCTGCTATGCATTCTTGGCCTCTTTATCAATTAGATATTAAAAATGTTTTCCTTCATAGGGATCTTGCTGAGGAAGTTTAAATGGAGCAACCACCTGGTTTTGTTGCTTAGGGGGAGTCTGGTTTAGTGTGCAGGTTACGCCATTCTCTATATGGTTTGAAAAAATCTCCTCGAGCATGGTTTAGCCGTTTTAATTCTGTTGTTCAGGAGTTTGGCATGTTCCGCAATACAATAGACCATTCTGTTTTCTATCATCATAACTCTTCGAGGCAGTGTATTTATCTGGTAGTTTATGTGGACGACATCGTCATTATAGGCAGTGATCAGAATGGTATTCAGAAACTAAAGCAACACCTTTTCACCCACTTTCAGACTAAAGACTTGGGGAAAGTCAAGTATTTCTTATGGATTGAGATAGCTCAATCCAGTTTCGATGTGGTTCTTTCCCAAAGGAAGTATGCTTTAGACATCTTAGAAGAAACCGGTATGTTAGACTATAAACCGGTAGACACTCCTATGGATCCAAATGTCAAACTTATACCAGGACAGGGGGAGCCTTTAGGAGATCCTGGGAGATATCGGCGACTTGTAGGTAAACTGAACTACCTCACCATTACTCGTCCAGACATTTCTTTTCCTGTAAGTGTTGTTAGTCAATTCCTACAGTCACCATGTGATAGCCATTGGGATGCTGTAATCCGCATTCTTCAATATATCAAAAGCACACCAGGCTAAGGTGTGTTGTACGAGAACAGAGGTCATACCCAGGTTGTTGGTTACACAGATGCAGATTGGGCTGGCTCACCCACAGATAGACATTCCACTTCCGGGTATTGTGTTTTTATTGGAGGTAACCTAATATCCTGGAAGAGTAAGAAACAAGATGTAGTGGCCAGATCTAGTGCTGAAGTCGAGTATCGAGCTATGGCTTTGGCAACATGTGAACTCATATGGCTGAAACATCTTCTTCGGGAGTTAAGATTTGGAAAGGATGAACAGATGAAGCTCATCTGTGACAACCAAGCCGCTTCGCATATTGCATCCAATCCAGTCTTCCATGAAAGGACCAAACACATTGAAGTTGACTGTCACTTCATTAGAGAGAAGATCGCATCAGGATGTGTAGCAACTAGTTTTGTCAATTCAAATGATCAACTAGCAGATATTTTTACTAAATCTCTCAAAGGTCCTAGAATTAAATACATTTGTAACAAGCTTGGTGCATATAACATATATGCTTCAGCTTGAGAGGAAGTGTTAAATAGTGTACAGTTATTTAGGTTATTTACTTTTCCTTTTCCTTTTCTTTCCTTATTGTATTGTGGGTCCCACTAACATGTATATATATACCCAAGTCCAATGTGTATTATTAACAGTTTTTCAATAATAAGAATTAGGGATTCTCCATTTTCTCTCTTTTCACAAGCCTAAACGCTGCAGTTGAAACTGTTGGCCTGAAAGCACTTATGCATTTGGAATTCCGAAGGCTGTTGTAACTTGTTACATGCATTCGGCCTCCTTGAAAGGCGTGAAATATGCCAATGGTTCTTTTACTGCTCGTCTTTCACCTGTATAACAAATATGTTTTCATTTATTATTATTATTATTATTATTATTATACTATCATATTTTTTTTCTAAATATTATTTTTTATACACATCCTTAAAAATATTTAATTGTACACAAATTATTTTTATTATAATATACATTTTTTTTTTCAAACTATCGTATTTTTTTTTTTCTAAATTAAATTTCTTATTTCTCAATAAAATAAATCTTTTAATAGTAATAATCATACATCTACATTTTTTTCAAACTATCGTATTTTTTTTTCTTTCTAAATTAAATTTCTTATTTCTCAATAAAATAAATCTTTCAATACTAATAATCATACATCTACATTTTTACAAATATAATTAATTTTCAAAAATCAAAATTATTAATTCCAATGGTAGGTAAGACTAACTTAACTTCCTTGAAAAATTCTATATAATAAAACTAATGAGACAAATTCAATTCATTTGTTTGACCATTAAAATTCTTTGAATTTTTCCAATTCTTTGACACGTGTTATCAATTTTGCATTTTTTTTGCCTTTTCAACCCTCACTTTGTTAGAAAACTTTTCACATTCATGGTTTCTATATGGGATATTACATGACCTTTCAGTTTTTGTGTTCTTTCATTCGTGTATTTTCATTAAGACTTCCACCAGCCCAATAAATGATATAAGAGTTTTTGTTGGCGTAACAACCTCAACATTGCCCTTTGAGGATGTAGTGAAAAGACCTTTTAAAGGATTTGTATTTTATCATAAAATAGAAAAGAAAAGAAAAGAAAGAAGCACAACAGAATTTCGACCCCTTTGAACCACTTGGCACATATCTTAAAAGTAATTAAGAAGGGGGAGGAAGATGGCTTACCAATAAGTTTCCATGAGGGCTTGAATGAACAACTAAAATAGAGAGATGGTGGAATATAAAGAGGACTTTTCTAGCAAGTGCACCTGGCAATGGAGCTTAAAGCTTGAGATCAGTGCTGGATGCTCTCAATCTTTTAGGGTGTGGTTCCTGATCATCTGCTTGGTTTTCCCCAGCATCATCATGGCCTTTTTGATGATCCGCCAACATAGGCACATTGTGGTGTAGATAATCATGGGTGTATATCAGCTGAACCCCGCACCTCTTGATATTGATATCAGTAGCCTGACCATTAATCCTAGTATCAAAATCAAAAGCAGCCAGAAAGTGCCATGGTTGTTTGCGGTGGTACTTATTTGGAATAGCATTCTTAGGATAGAGAGTCACCAACAATCGATCTGATGCATAACCATTAAGGATGTCGCATGTACACCGATAGCAAATGTCGTGGTCATCCACAACTTCATCCGGATCACCGCGCAATCTCAGACTAAATTGAGATAGATGCAGATATTGCTTCTCGTCACGAAAAAGAGTGAAGAAAGCAAATCCCAGAAAGTGGTCATCCTCGTACCAATTCAAAGGAGGCTCTATTCTTACTTGGCTTCCAATCTCCTGATGCAATACCCACCCTGGAATTCCACCATTTCCTTGGATAAGAATCATCTTGCCTTCCTTGCAATTCAAGTGCTGCATATACAATCAAAGCTAATATGTAATTGGAGTACTACTGGGTGGATGAAAAGTTTTAAGTGTCGTAATTAAATAAAAATCGTACCTCATTACTTGTTGGATTGAACCATTTGAGGAGGGAAGACCAGAGTAGAGATGATGGACTTGATAACATTTCCAGCTTCGTGCAATGGTGGGCATCTATTTCTCGCAGACTCGATGGAAGCTCTGGAATGTCTTGGAGCATCTTGCAGTGACTGATATCAAGGTAACGAAGCTTACAAAGTTGAGAGATGCCAGAAGGTATGCTAACCATTAGATTGCAGTGACTCAAATCTAGTCGTTCTAAGGAGCAGAAGCCTTCCGGATTCTTGGGAAACTTCTCCAAGTTTGAACAACAACCTCGTAGTGTCAGATCTTCAAGGGATCTCAAATTATAAATGCTGTCTGGAAGAGTCACAAGGCAATTGCTCATATCCAAACGCCTGAGGCTTTTCAGATTTTGTGATGATGGTAGCTCTTTTATACCAGTTCCTCTTAAATCAAGAATTCCTAAGTATTTCATATCCTCTGTGATTTCTGGAAAAGCATCTAGATTTGAACAATCATCGAGAGAGAGGATCCCAAGGGACTTTAACCTGCAAATGCTACTTGGAAGGCTCCTCAAGTTTTTGCAGTTTGACAAATATAAGCACCGAAGTTCAGTGAGAAGTTCTATTGAGGAGGGTAATTCCTTAATACCACATCCACCTAAGTGAAGATAAGATAAAGCTTTCATAGGACTTCCCTTCATCTCCGGAAATTCCTCCAAGTTTGAGCAATAACCCAAGAGAAAAGTTTTAAGAGAGTCCAAGTATTGAATGCTACTTGGTAAACTCGTAAGGTTTTTGCACCTACTCAAATTTAACGTGGTAAGATTCTTGAGATCTCCAATAGATGGATCAACAACATTCAAACTCGTACAATCTTCAAGTTCTAACTTCTCTAGATTTGGCATATTTGAGAACGATATTTCAGTGAGTTGCCTTGATCCAGATAAATTTAAGATCTTCAACTGCTCCAAACGCTGTGACAAAAGAAATTTTGGTTTAGTAAATGAATTTTTGCGAAGAAAAAATTAATCCGAAACAAAATAATATGATCATGAAATACTAGTTATACCTCATTTCTTTGCCTAAGTTGTTTTATGTTGCTATCCTTCATGTTGAGTTCAATAAGGTTCACTCCAAGAAAATTTGACGGCAATGATTTCAAAGGGTATCCTTCCCAATGAAGATATCTCAACTCATGTGCAAGGAATTGAAAATCTTCAGGAAGAATAACTTTCAATTGCTTTTCCGTAGTATCACAATAACCGCTTGAATAAATCTTGAGCAATCTAAGTTGTTTCATCTTTGCAAAAATCTTTATACTAACTTGTAGTGGTGTCGATCTCGACAAGTCCAAGAATATTGCCTCAACATTTTTCATCCCCTACAGACAATAACAAAGAATTAGGCAAGCATAAAAGAGATAAAGCTAGCTAAAATTGAATGGATATGTAACTTAAACAAACATGATATTGCTCAAATTTAAATATTTTATGAAGCTTAAGAAAGTTCATGAGTTTGATGGTTACCCCCATTCTAAATGCACGACACACATCACTCGAATCCCATAATCTACTCCATTTTGTAGGATCACCAGGAGATTCACTACGAATAATGTTCCATCCCATTTATTGTATCAAATCATGCATAAGTATCTTATTTTGAGAAAAAGATATAAGACACTTATCACAGAGGCCTTTTATTCCTCTCTCTACATACAAATTACAATTGTCCAATATTCTTGAAACAAAGTCTTTGTCTTCCCCTTTAAAACAACATGCAATATCAAGAAATATTTTCTTCTGTGTATAATCTAATCCGTCAAAGCTTACTTTAAGCACATTTTGAATTTTCACTTCAGATTCTCTTTCCAATTTACACAATTCACTTTCCCATTGGAGTATTGTCTTGTTAAACAAGAGAGAACCGAGGACTTTTAGAGCTAAAGGAAGGCCATGACAATAATAGACTACACGATCCGAGAGGTGGATGAAGTCTTGTTTGGGAAGATTCTGTCTAAAAGCAAAGAGACTAAAAAGCTCACGAGCTTGTTCAAAATTTAATTCCTCAACCTCATATACGTCATCCATTTCATGTAACAAATGTTTATTTCTAGTTGTTATGATGACTCTGCTTCCTCTTCCAAGCCAATCACGATTTCTAAGTAAATATTCCAATTGATCTGAATCATCAATATCATCGAGAACAATAAAAACTCTTTTACATCGAAGAACATTTTTTATCATATTGGCTCCTTGGCCAACATTGCTTACATTTTGATTTCTCTCCACTTGTAGTAGATCACATAGAAGTTGATTTTGTAAATGATGCAAACCCATAGTATTGCCAACTTCTCTGACATTTTCAAGAAAGCTCATATACTCAAATTCGTGAGAAAATGTATTATATGCAAGTTTGGCGATGGTCGTCTTACCCATTCCGCCTATTCCACATATACCAATGATACAAACATCATTCAATTATTCAACACATAGCCGCCGAATTATCTCCTCTACATGGGAATCCATACCAACCAAGTTGTCACCAACATCCAACATTCTACAATTCAATCTCCTGAATATATCGTTGACGATTTCGTTAACATGCTCAGACTCATACCTGCCAATTGTAAAGTACATGTGATGATTAATTAAGCTATAGCTAATATAAAAAAAAATAAAAAAAAAAGAATACACGTTAAGCTTCTTCATGAGAAATGAATCATAGTGAAAAAAAAAAATATCAAAAGTATTAAGTTTTAAAACTTAAATTACGTTTTTAGGACATTTTCATTGTATCATGCATACAAGACAATGAAAATAAAATATGTATTTGTTTAATTTATTTGCTTGTGAGACATTGTCAAATTGATTTTTTTTTTGGGAACATTTATAGGCTGCTAAGCATGGAGCAAATTTATATCAAACAAAATCATATTGTAATGACCCACTCTCTTGTGCATATATAGATATCATTTGCAGTTCTCTCTCTCTCTCTCTCTGTGTTATGTGTAACATTATAATTACCCAATCCCCTATCCACAACGTAGACCTTGCCACAACGTAGACACAAGGTCTTCATCATGTCTCATAATATCATGGGTTTGCAGGTCTTCAGCGACTTTCTTGATATACTTTGAATATTTCATGACTTGCAATAATCATAAATGACCTCCAAATCTCTTCAACTATTACTCTATAATCATAAAAATGTCTGATTCCTGTGCCAGTAAATAAAGCCTACTTATAAATGAAAGTTGAAGGGAAATTAATAAAGCTTTACCCATCCTTCACATGCTCTCCAGATGTATTGGCTGCTTCTGTCAATGCACTCCTCCAACTTCGCACCTTCTCTTTCATCTCTTCTGTATCTTCTTTGTAATTAGAAAATGCCTCTCCAAATCTTCCTGTCTGGTTTCGTACATGGGATGGATCCACATGGTAGAAAATCGGTACCACAGTTTGTTTCATTTCTTTCTTGCACTCCATGATCTTCACCAGCTCATCTAAACACCATCTAGAACCAGCATAGTTTTCCGAGAAAACTATTAGGGAAAACCTTGATTCTTCAATAGCTTTTAGGAGTTCAGGTGCAATCTCTTCCCCTCTCTTAAGTGAATCATCATCTCTAAAGGTAGTAATACCTCTTCGAATCAAATTTGCATACAAGTGATCAGTGAAATTGAATCGGGTGTCTTCACCTCTAAAACTCAAGAAAACTTCATACTTCCATTGTGGGATGAAAGTAGAAATAGAAGTAGAAGTAGAACTTGTGGAAGCCATAGGAAACTTTTGCCAAAATTAGAACTCAGAAGAGATTTTGCAGAATTGTGAATGTAGATTGTGCTGTTTTTTTGCAAGAATTTGGTGATGAAAGACTTTGGGTCAATGTTGTGTACAGAGGAAAAAAAAAAGAGTGGGTAGCGTCCGGGGGCACTGAGTACGACTTTCTGAGAAGGACAGATTTGAGTCTCCTCCAACCATTGCGAGTCTGTTTAAATCCTCATCTACTCGCTCTCTTCTTCTGCCACCTTTCTAAATTATTCTCATCTCTATTAAGTTATGTTGGATTTTCGTGCAAAGTAGTAGGAAGGAAAAATAAAAGTAAAAGGTACCATAAAAATATGAAAAGTATCAAATATATTTAAATTTTATATATTTTAAAATTATTTAATCTATATATAATAAAAAAATTTAAATAAAATAAATTTTAAAAAATATATAAAAATAATTTATTATTTTATATTTTCTTCCACTTTTTTTTTATTTTCTTTCCTCATAATTTTCCTTTAAATTTTTTAGAACTAAGCAAAGTCTTAATTGTTTTTAAAAGGTTAATTTCATTCATTTCCCTTAAATTATAGCTAAATACATTTATCTCCTATAGTTTTGTAATTTTATTATGCATCTTAAAAATAATTTGTGATTTAAAATATGATTAAATCACAAAAAAAATATGAGTAAAAATAAAAAAAATAAAAATTATAAAAGAGATATTGAATGAAATTTCAAATTTAAAAAATTTAGACATATTTAGTCAAAGAGATGAATGAAATTAATATTTTTTTTTTAATTAAAAATATTTGTACATGATAAGAAGATCCCAAATTAACGTAGTTGCATAATGAGACTCTTTTGCTTTCTCTAGAATTACTAAAATTAAGTGATCAAGAATTCCAACATATGAAACAGTGAGCACGCGCTGCCTGCAGATGGGATCACAAAGATGGACCATCTTACTTAGGGTGATGTCAGTGCCAGCTGGAAGGGTGGTGGTTGAAGAATGAATTATTATAGAGTGAGGGGTTCTTCGTTGGTACCCACTCTCTCTTCATTTTGGGTAACTACCCATTTGACCCAATAATAAAATGAAATATGTAAAATATATTTCATTAAAAAATTTATCAACTCGATAGAGATGGTTTATTGATAAGAAATAATAGCATGCATTTTATATATATCTAATTTATTTGTTAAAGATGACTTATTAGTAAGAAAGATGACTTATTGGTAAAGTACTCGTATTAATTTGTTTGTTAAAATTAAAACAACTTCAATATATATAATATTAATTTTTCTATTATTTTTGGAGGTTTTGTTTTTTCAGTATTTCTATGATGCTTGAAATCAGGTTGTCAATATATCTGTTATAATCGATATTTTCATCTTTAGTTTTTTATGAGTTCGGAAACATGCGATATCAACCTAATATAAAAAAATTGCATTTGAATGTGGTTTTTTGAATATGCTTCCGACCTAATATTCAACACCAATAATTGGACTTTTGAGTTGTGGTTATTCTTCTAACCTAATGTTGAATTTCAACAATAAAAAACTTTGATCAGTTGTTAGCAATATTTTTAGAATCAAATTGAGTATTAAGCCGAAAACATTGTTGATTTACAGTTCATTGGTCAGATTAGTAGTCGAATTATGATCAAACCAGTGACATCATAAATATATAATTTATATTTTAATAAAATTTAAAATGATTATAACAAATTAATATATATATATATATATTATTAAAATTTTTAATAATATTTTATTTTTTATGTGAAATTAAATGATAAATATAAATATAAATGTACCAATATATTAAAATTTATTAAATAGAATATGTGTAATATTTAAATATGAAAATATATATAAGATGAAAAGAAAATTATAATATTTAATTTAATTATATATGTATGTATTTTGTTATTTTAAAATTTTAAAATTATTATATTGATTAATTTATATTGTTTGAATGTTTATAATTAATAATTATTATACAAATAATAGTAGATAAAAATATTTATATTTGTTTAAATGTTTTATATGATAAAAATTTTAAAAACAGATAAATAGATATTTACCAAATTATTAATCAAACAACTGCGTAGCATGGTGGTGTGTTATTCATTTTGTTTAACCATAAGTCACACGTTCAATTCCCCATCATGCAAAGATCCCATATCGGAAACCTATAAACCACTTATGTGGTATCTATATCTGCAAGCCTTGGGAATGAGCAAACAGGGCTGGAAGTGAAGGGATCTGGGCCAGCAGATGGGCATCTCTACCTATGCCTAAAGTAAATGGGATGGGAATGGATGAATCTGGCCCGGTAGATAAGTAAAAACCCACTTAGGTTTTGACCTTGATCTAATCGAACGGTCCAGTCCAGTTTTTAAAACAATGGTTATTAGTGTTGGATTTCTCATTGTCTTATCTTATTTTTGTGTTTACAAATCAATAAAGGAAATTTTTTAGCAAAATCAATTTTTAGTTGAAAAATATGTAACATATGATATGGAACACAATTAGACTATCAAGGATTTGACCGACCTGTAAAAAATCGATCCAGTTTGATTTTTAAAACAATGGGTGTTAATGTTGGATTTCTCATTGTCTCATCTTATTATTGTGTTTACAAATCAGTATCTAATATTTGATTATGAAAGGAAAGGAAATTTTTTAGCAAAATCAAATTTTAGTTGAAAAATATGTAACATATGATATGAAACACAATTAGACTATCAAGGGATGTCTATTCATAAATACATTTGTCCCAAATTACCAAAGATTAATCATTTCTTAATCCAATATTTGAAATGTAGGGTAAGTAGACAACTAAAAAGCTAGAGCTGAGTATAATTCTTTTGAAAGAGAATTTGAGCATTTCATACAATAGTCCTTTTTTCACAAGACAATAACATTAGAAGAATATTGTGAATTTAGTAAAAGATGGATATAGTAGAACTACTAAAACATATATTATTTTATACAATGGTTGAAGGAAATATAAAATTTTCTTGAAAGAAGGAAACAATTAAAATATTTGGAAAACTCCATAGTAAATCATATATTATTCCATACAAAATTAATTATTTTTTCAAAAATTCATGGTAAATCAATGTTTAATTTTTTTTTTTTTTTATGTAAGTATTATGTTAAGGAGCCTATTTATTTTTAGAATTTTTGTATATAATTAATTAATGTGATTAGTGTTAAATTATTGTGGATGCAATTTAGAAAAGCTATAAGTCCTAATTGTTCGACTCTTTATAGGTTACAACTAATTAATTATTTTGAAAATTTTATTTAAAATTGTTGGATTAATATTGTATAATATATTGTCGTGATATTGCAATATATTAATTATTAAAATATAATCTTAGTTTGTTTTGACTTTGTTATTGTAATAAATGGATAGACCATATTAATTCAATGATGTTATTTTAATAGTCAAAACATAGGAAATATAATCTTAATTTAAAACATTAATGTACATATTTTTCTAAATAATGTATAATGAAATTATTCTTCTTAACAATAAATTTATTTCCAGATACACTTATTTTTCTAGGAAATGTACTTTTTTTCAAAATGTAATTGTTTTTTGGAAGGATGTACTTATTTATATTATTACAAATAAGTGAAAGTTTATAAACAATTTATGGAAAAAAATTAATGTATATAGAATGTACTTTTTTAAAGAAAAATAATTAATTTTCAAAAGGATCTGCTTATTTTATAAGAGATGTTTTTATTTATATTTTTTATAATATGCTTATTTTCTAAAGGATGTATTTGTTTATATTGATACAAATAATTGAAAGTTCACTAGTACTTTTATGATAAACTATATATATATATATATAATTTATTCATTTTTCACATGAATGTACTTATTTTTCTAAAGGATATACTTAATTTCTAAGCATTTGCATATTTTCCAAATTAGGCCAAATGAGTCACAATATTGATATGATGCATTTATTTTTTAATAGGGTGTACTTATTATCCTTTAATGTAGAATATACAAAATGGTTCTTTATAAATTTAAATACTTGTACAACGATAAATATTTATTATGATTAATTTTCCTTGCTAATTCCTGTGGGGTAGGTCCTTGGAATTTTTCAGTAGTGGCCTTCTTTTGCAGGTCAATTGCAGGGAGTTGAAGAGAGTTGATCATGTTGCTTTTCCTCTTAAAGGATCCAAAATGAAAGACGAAGCAAATGAAAGTGTTTCGGCTGGTCTCTCCTACAGCATTGAAATCAAGGATGCTTACATTCCTCCGTGGGTAATATCCAGTATATGTGCAACCATGGGTTCGGAAGGGAGGAGCTTTGAGGCAAGGTATGACAAATTTTGGATAATACATGACCTTTCAGTTTTCCTTGCTTAGACATGTATGGAGTTGTCATGTCTCATTCTACATCGAAGGATGCTAGTTACGAATACATCATGCTGAAGAATTAGTACACCCTGTTAAAAAATAAGTGCATCGGATCAACATCAAGGTGGGGATCACTCTACTAAATGGTGGCAAGTCTGGCTTCAAGAATGGCAGTGCAGTGGTTCTCATGGTGGTTAGAAGGGCAGCAGGGTGCTCCAGAGTCCAGCCATGGTGGTGCTAAGTCAACATTGATTCTTCAGTTGTTGTAACCTGTACATAGAATGCTGGTTTTGGATTGTCTCAAGATTTACTAAGAAGAAGAAGAAGAAGAAGCAGAAGATAAGACATTGAAGGTACAGTAAAGAATTTAAGCAACAACTCCAATCCCTTTGTTATATAGACTTGAAGGAGAAATGAAGATGACTTACAATTTGAAGACATCCTTCCTAGGTAGAGCTTTTAAATGATTAAAAACATGAACAACTCTATGCTTGAAATATGCAAATCAAAATCAACAATAAATGGAAATAAGAAGCTGATCGATCAAACAAATGTCACGTGATGCTATTGTCATTCTAGGAACAAGGCCTTCACTTTAAGACTCTTTTACTTTTAGAATATTCTACCATCAACCAATGATCAGCCATATTTCCATAAGGATTCATATTAATTTAAGATGGATTTATTATAGAACTAAAATGAGAATACATTTTAAAATGTTTATTGGGAGTAATTCAATTATATTTCAATATATTTGAAAAATAACACTACTAAGAAATTTAAGATACTTGCCATAATTGATAATAAAAATATGAAAATAATTTTAGACAAAAGTTTTGATCTAGAAAAATCAACAATTTTAATTTTGTTGTTGTCCTATATATAGTAGCTTGAGATATATACTTCACTTTGAATGCATTCCAAATTTGAGTTATAGATGGATATGTTCTTCACTATTTAAGTTTAACTGATAATTTATTCCGAATATGAATTTCTAAAATTAAGTGTTTAGCTAATCTAAAAGAAACAAAGTCAAGTTTTAGGCATTAGGGTTCGGATTTCCAAACTCAATAAAGTTATAAAATAATTAAATAGAAGGTAAATATAAATTTCTAAATAAAATTATTGATATTTTTAAATAAAAAAACTTACATATATTATTATTTATTTTATATCCTTCAATACATATTAATTTGTTTGTTAAAATTAAAACAACTTCAATATATATATTATTAATTTTTCTATCATTTTTGGAGGTTTTTTTTTTTCAATATTACTAAGATACTTGAAATCAGGTTGTCAATATATCTGTTATAATCGATATTTTCTTCCTTAGCTTTTTATGAGTTCGAGAACATGCGATATCAACCTAATATAAAAAAAATTGCATTTGAATGTGGTTTTATGACTATGCTTCAGACCTAATATTCAACACCAATAATTGGACTTTTGGGTTATGGTTATTCTTTTAACTAATGTTGAATTTCAACAACAAAAAACTTTGATCAGTTGTTAGCAATATTTTTATAATCAAATTGGACATTAAACCGAAAACATTATTGGTATATAGTTCATTGGTCGGATCGGTGGTCAAACTATGATCAAACCAGTGATATCATAAATATATAATTTATATTTTAATAAAATTTAAAATAATTATAATAAATTAATATATATATATATATATTATTAAAATTTTTAATAATATTTTAATTTTTTATGTGAAATTAAATGATAATTATAAATATAAATGTACCAATATATTAAATTTTATTAAATAGAATATGTATAATATTTAAATATGAAAGTATATATAAGATGAAAAGAAAATTATAATATTTAATTTAATTATATATCTATGTCTTTTGTTATTTTAAAATTTTAAAATTATTATATTGATTAATTTATATTGTTTTCATGTTTATAATTAATAATTATTATAAAAATAATAGTAGATAAAAATATTTATATTTGTTTAAATGTTTTATATGATAAAAATTTTAAAAACAGATAAACAGATATTTATCAAATTATTAATCAAACAACTGCGTAGCATATGGTGGTGTGTCATTCATTTTGTTTAACCATAAGTCACACGTTCAATTCTCCACCATGCAAAGTTCCTTTTATTATTATCAAAGATCCCATATCGGAAACCTATAAACCACTTATGTGGTATCTATATCTGCAAACCTTGGGAATGAGCAAACGGGGCTGGGAGTGAAGGGATCTGGGCCAGCAGATGGGCATTTCTACCTATGCCTAAAGGTCATCTACCTGAAGTAAATGGGCTGGGAATGGATGAATCTGGGCCGCTAGATGAGTAAAAACCCATTTAGTAAAAGATGGATACAGTAAAAGGACTAAAACTTATATTATTTTATACAATGGTTTAAGGAAATATAAATGATTAAAAACATGAACAACTCTATGCTTGAAATCTGCAAATCAAAATCAACAATAAATAGAAATAAGAAGCTGAAAAAACTGTCACGTGATGCTATTGTCATTCTAGGAACAAGTTCCTCACTTTAAGACTCTTTTACTTTTAGAATATTCTACCATCAACCCATGATCAGCCATATTTTCATAAGGATTCATATTAATTTAAGATGGATTTATTATAGAACTAAAATGAGAATACATTTTAAAATGTTTATTGGGAGTAATTCAATTATATTTCAATATATTTGAAAAATAACACTACTAAGAAATTTAAGATACTTGCCATAATTGATATTAAAAATATGAAAATAATTTTAGACAAGTTTTGATCTAGAAAAATCAACAATTTTAATTTTGTTGTTGTCCTATATATAGTAGCTTGAGATATATACTTCACTCTGAATGCATTCCAAATTTGAGTTATAGATGGATATGTTCTTCACTATTTAAGTTTAATTGATAATTTATTCCGAATATGAATTTCTAAAACTAAGTGTTTAGCTAATCTAAAATAAACAAAGTCAAGTTTTAGGCATTAGGGTTCGGATTTCCAAACTCAATAAAGTTATAAAATGGTTAATATTTAAGGTGAACCATGTTGAGAATTAAGCGTCTCAAATTCCTAATTTTTATGTGTTCTTTTTTGTAGAAATGATATTATATAGAGAATTTTCAAAGTTCATATGTGATTGTAATTAAATTCTTTATAGAATAAAAAACTTAGTAAGAATATCTCTCTAAATATTCTAAATCATGAGAGGAAAAATGTTATGATATAAGATAGAGATAGAGATAAGAAGAAAAGTAAGAGATATTTGATGGAGTAAGAATGCTTACAACTGAAGTTGAAGACATAAAGACTAGGAAAACGATGGATGTTTAGGGACCCAAAAGTTGCTTATGTTTTGTTATCTGTAATATTTTTTTTTATTATATAGTGAAATGTTATCTCTCATTTGTAGGTGTAGACATACATGTTGACTAAACCATGCATTTTAAAACTTTGACACCTTTATATGTGGATTATCTTTACTTTATGCGTTCTTTCATTCATATATTTACATTGAAACTTTTGCTGGCCCAATAAATGGTATTAGAGCTTTTGTTGGCCTAACAAACTTAACGTTGTCCTTTCAAGATGTAGTGAAAAGGCCTTTTAAAGGATTTGTATTTCATCATAAAATAGAAAAGAAAGAAAAGAAACATTAGAGAATTTCGACTCCTAACCACTTGGCAATATATTTATCTTATATTGAAGATAAATAACTAGTCCAAATTTTATGGTGTTATATAGTCCACACATAGATTAAAGTAATTAAGGAGGAAGATGGCTTACCGGTAAGTTTCCATGAGGGCTTGAATGAACAGATAAAACGGAGAGATGGTGGAATATAAGGACTTAGTTAGCAAGCGCACCTGGCAATGGAGCTTAAAGCTTGAGATCAGTGCTGGATGCTCTCAATCTTTTACGGCGTGATTCCCGATCATCTGCTTGGTTTATCCCGGCATCATCATGGCCTCTTTGATGATCCAACAACATAGGCACACTGCTGTTTAGAGAATCACGGGTGTACATCAGTTGAACCCCGCACCTCTTGATATTGGGATGAGTAACCTCACCATTAATCCGGGTAGAAAAATCAAACGCAGCCAGAAAGTGCCATGGTTGATTGCGGTGGTACTTATTTGGAATAGCATTCTTAGGATAGAGAGTCACCCACAATTCATCTGATACATCACCATTAATCTCGTGACATTTACACAAAGAATCCATGGAGAGGTGATCCACAACTTCATCCGAATCACCGTGCAATGTCAGATCAAAATAATATGGAACCTCAAAATGATTCCCTTTATGATAAAGAAAGAAGAAAGCAAATCCCAGAAAGTGGTCATCCTCGTACCAATTCAAAGGAAGCTCTATTCTTACTTGGCTTCCAATCTCCTGATGCAACACCCACCCTGGAATTCCACCGTTTCCCGGAATAATAATTACCTTGCCTTTCTTCCAATTCCGATTCATGTACTGCATATACAATCAAAGCTAATATGTAATTGGAGTACTACTGGGTGGATGAAAAGTTTTAAGTGCGTTATTAAATAAAAATCATACCTCATTACTTGTTGGATCGAACTGTTTGAACCATTTGAGGAAAGGACAGAGTAGAGATGATGGACTTGATAACATTTCCAGCTTCGTGCAGCCGTGGGCATCTATTTGTGGTAGACTTGATGAAAGCTCTGGAATTTCTTGGAGCATCTTGCAGTGACTGATATCAAGGAGACGGAGTCTACAAAGTTGAGTGATGCCAGATGGTATGCTAACCATATGGTTTCCACTTAGATTTAATGTACACAAGGAATATAGACCCCAGATATCAGTGGGTATCGACCCTTCCATTAGATTGCAGTGACTCAAATCTAGTTCTACTAAGGAGCATAAGCCTTCCAGATTCTTGGGAAACTTCTCCAAGTTTGAACAACCAGGGAGTATCAATCGTTTAAGAGATCTCAAATCATTAATGCTGTCTGGAAGAGTCACAAGGTTCTTGCAATTGCTCAAATACAACATTTGGAGGCTTTTCAGATTTTGAATTGATGATGGTAGTTCTTTTATAGCTGTTCCTTCCAAACCAAGCACCTCTAAGTATTTCATACCCTCCATGATTTTGGGAAAGTTCCGTAGGCTTGAGCACCCATTGAGAAAGAGTCGGCGAAAAGATTTAAACCTACAAATGCTGCTTAGAAGGCTCCTCAAGTTTTTGCAATTATTCAAAAACAATGAATTAATATTAAGATGTTCCATTGATGATGGTAGCTCTTTTATACCTGTTCTTCTTAAATCAAGAAATTCTTTCATATCCTCCATGATTTCTGGAAAAGCATCTAGATTTGAACAAACAAAGAGTTGGAGGTCTTCAACTCCAGTGAGATATTCTATTGAGGAGGGTAATTCCTTAATAGCAGATCCATCAAAGTGAAGATAAGCTAAAGCTTTCATAGAACTCTCCTCTATCTCCAGAAATTTCTCCAAGTTTGAGCAATTATTCAAGTAAATAGTTTCAAGAGAGTCCAAGTATTGAATGCTACTTGGTAAGCTCGTAAGATTTTCACACCCACTCAAACTCAACAAAGTTAGCTTCTTGAGAACTCCAACAGATTGATCAACAATATTCAAACTTGTACAATATCCAAGTTCTAACTCCTCTAGATTTGGCATATTTGAAAAGTTTGATATTTCAGTGAGCTGCTTCGATCCTAGTAAATTTAAGAACTTTAACTTTCCCAAACACTTTGTGACAAAAGGAATTTTGATTTAGTACAAAATGAATTTTCATGAACAAAAAATTAATCTCAAACAAAATAATATGATGAAATACTAATTATACCTTATTTCCTTGCCAAAGTTGTTTTATGTTGCTATCCATCATGTTGAGTACAACAAGGTTCTCTCCATGAAAATTTGACGGCAATGATTTCAAAGGGTATCCTTTCCAATGAAGATATCTCAACTCTTGTGAAGGAAATTGAAAATCTTCAGGAAGAATAATTTTGTACTCCTTTTTCATGGAACCACAACAATCCATCCCATAAATCTTGAGCAATCTAAGTTGGTTCATCTTTGCAAAAACCTTTGTACTAAATTGTAGTTGTTTTGATCTAGACAAGTTTAAGAATATGGCCTCAACATTTTTCATCCCCTACAAACAATAACAAAGGATTAGGCAAGCATAAAAGAGATAAAGCTAGCTAAAATTGTATGGATATGTAACTTAGACAAAAATGATATTGCTCACATTTACATATTTTTATGAAGCTTAAGAAAGTTCATGAGTTTGATGGTTACCTTCTTCATTGTAAATGCACGATACACATCACTCGGATCCCACAATCTGCTCCATTTTCTAGGATTATCAGGAGATTCACTACGAATAATGTTCCATCCCATTTCTTGTATCAAATCATGCATAAGTATCTTATTTTCAGAAAGAGATATAAGACACTTATCATAGAGGACTTTTATTCCTATCTCTGCATACAAGTCACAACTATCCAATATCCTTGAAACAAAGTCTCTGTCTTCCCCTTTAAAAAAACATGCAATGTCAAGAAATATTTTCTTCTGTGTATAATCTAATCCGTCAAAGCTTACTTTAAGCACATTTTGAATTTTCACTTCAGGTTCTCTTTCCAATTTACACAATTCACTTTCCCATTGGAGTATTGTCTTGTCAAACAAGAGAGAACCGAGGACTTTTAGAGCTAAAGGAAGGCCATGACAATAATAAATTACACGATTCGAGAGGTGGATAAAGTCTTGTTTAGGAAGATTTTGTCTAAAAGCAAAGAGACTAAAAAGTTCACGAGCTTGTTCATAATTTAATTCCTCAACCTCATATACGTCATCTATTTCTTGTAACAAATGTTTACTTCTAGTCGTTATGATGACTCTACTTCCTCTTCCAAGCCAATCACGATTTCTGAGTAAATATTCTAATTGATCTGAATCATCAATGTCATCAAGAACAATAAAAACTCTTTTAAATTGGAGAACATTTTTTATCATATTGGCTCCTTGGCCAACATTGCTTACATTTTGATTTCTCTCCACTTGTAGTAGATCACAAAGAAGTTGATTTTGTAAATGATGCAAACCCATAGTATTGCCAACTTCTCTAACATTTTCGAGAAAGCTCATATACTCAAATTCATGAGAAAATTTATTATATATAACTTTGGCGATACTCGTCTTACCCATTCCGCCTATTCCACATATACCAATTATACGAACATCATCCAATTGATCAACACATAACTGCCGAATTATCTCATTTACATGGGAATCCATACCAACCAAGTTAGCACCAACATCAAACATTCTACTATTCAATCTCATGAATATATTGTTGACGATTTTCTTAATATGCTCGGACTCGTACCTGCCAATTGTATAGTACATGTGATCATTAATTAGGCTATAGCTAATTAAAAAATAAATACATGTTAAGCTTCTTCATGAAAAATGAATTATAGTAAAATACAATATATCAAAAGTATTAAGTTTTAAAACTCAAATTACATTTTTAGGACATTTTTATTGTATCAAGTCTACAAGACAATGAAAATAAAATATGTACTTGTGCGACATTGTCAAATTGATTTCTTTTTTGTTTCGGAATATTTATAGGCTGCTAAGCATGTAGCAAATTTATATCAAACAAAATCATATTGTAATGACCCACTCTCTTGTGCATATATACATATCATTTGCAGCTCTCTCTCTCTCTCTCTGTTATGTGTAACATTATAATTACCCAATCCCCTATCCACAACGTAGACACAAGGTCTTCATCATGTCTCATAATATCATGGGTTTGCAGGTCTTCAGCGACTTTCTTGATATACTTTGAATATTTCATGACTTGCAATAATCATAAATGACCTCCAAATCTCTTCAACTATTACTCTATAATCATAAAAATGTCTGATTCCTGTGCCAGTAAATAAAGCCTACTTATAAATGAAAGTTGAAGGGAAATTAATAAAGCTTTACCCATCCTTCACATGCTCTCCAGATGTATTGGCTGCTTCTGTCAATGCACTCCTCCAACTTCGCACCTTCTCTTTCATCTCTTCTGTATCTTCTTTGTAATTAGAAAATGCCTCTCCAAATCTTCCTGTCTGGTTTCGTACATGGGATGGATCCACATGGTAGAAAATCGGTACCACAGTTTGTTTCATTTCTTTCTTGCACTCCATGATCTTCACCAGCTCATCTAAACACCATCTAGAACCAGCATAGTTTTCCGAGAAAACTATTAGGGAAAACCTTGATTCTTCAATAGCTTTTAGGAGTTCAGGCGCAATCTCTTCCCCTCTCTTAAGTGATTCATCATCTCTAAAGGTAGTAATACCTCTTCGAATCAAATTGGCATACAAGTGATCAGTGAAATTGAATCGGGTGTCTTCACCTCTAAAACTCAAGAAAACATCATACTTGCATTGTGGGATGAAAGTAGAAATAGAAGTAGAAGTAGAACTTGTGGAAGCCATAGGAAACTTTTGCCAAAATTAGAACTCAGAAGAGATTTTGCAGAATTGTGAATGTAGATTGTGCTGTTTTTTTTGCAAGAATTGGTGATGAAAGACTTTGGGTCAATGTTGTGTTCAGAGGGAAAAAAAAAAAAAGAGTGGGTAGCGTCCGGGGGCACTGAGTACGACTTTCTGAGGAGGACAGATTTGAGTGTGATTCAGTCCACCACGTGGAGCACTACAGCTGGTCATCGGTGACAGTGGGTTTTAAAAAGCAGCACCCCATAAAAATCTCCTCCAACCGTTGCGAGTCTGTTTAAATCCTCATCTACTCGCTCTCTTCTTCTGCCACCTTTCTAAATTATTCTCATCTCTATTAAGTTATGTTGGATTTTCGTGTAAAGTAGTAGGAAGGAAAAATAAAAATAAAAGGTAACATAAATATATGAAAAGTATCAAATATATTTAAAATTTATCAAAAATTTATATATTTTAAAATTATTTAATCTATATATAATAATTTTTTTTAAATAAAATAGATTTTAAAAAATATATAAAAATAATTTATTAATTTATATGTATTTAAATTTTCTTTCACTCTTTTTTTTTCTTCTCTCTTATTTTGCCTTTAATTTTTATGGAATCTAATAGGGTCTTAAAATTTTTTTTAAAGGGTTAATTTCACTAATTTCCTTCAAATTGTAGCTAAATACATTTATCTCCTATAGTTTTAAAATTTTATTATATACCTTTCTTATTTTGATTAAAAAAAATATGAGTAAAAATAAAAAAAAATAAAAATTATAAAAGAGATATTGAATGAAATTTTAAATTTAAAAAAGTTAGACATATTTAGTCAAAGAGATGAATAAAATTAATATTTTTTTTAATTAAAAATATTTTGTACATGATAAGAAGATCCCAAATTAACGTAGTTGCATAATGAGACTCTTTTGCTTTCTCTAGAATTACTAAAATTAAGTGATCAAGAATTCCAACATATGAAACAGTGAGCACGCGCTGCCTGCAGATGGGATCACAAAGATGGACCATCTTACTTAGGGTGATGTCAGTGCCAGCTGGAAGGGTGGTGGATGAAGAATGAATTATTATGGAGTGAGGGGTTCTTCGTTGGTAACCACTCTCTCTTCCTTTTGGGTAACTGCCCATTTGACCCAATAATAAAATGAAATATGTAAAATATATATCATTAAAAAATTTATAAAAATTTATCAACTCGATAAAAATGGTTTGTTGACAAGAAATAATCACATGTATTTCATATATATATATATATAATTTATTTGTTAAAGATGACTTGTTGGTAAGAAAGATGACTTATTGGTAAAGTACTCGTATTAATTTGTTTGTTAAAATTAAAACAACTTCAATATATATAATATTAATTTTTCTATTATTTTTGGAGGTTTTGTTTTTTCAGTATTTCTATGATGCTTGAAATCAGGTTGTCAATATATCTGTTATAATCGATATTTTCATCCTTAGTTTTTTATGAGTTCGGAAACATGCGATATCAACCTAATATAAAAAAAATTGCATTTGAATGTGGTTTTTTGAATATGCTTCCGACCTAATATTCAACACCAATAATTGGACTTTTGAGTTGTGGTTATTCTTCTAACCTAATGTTGAATTTCAATAACAAAAAACTTTGATTAGTTGTTAGCAATATTTTTAGAATAAAATGGAGTATTAAACCGAAAAACATTGTTGATTTACAGTTCATTGGTCAGATCGGTGGTCGAATTATAATCAAACCAGTGACATCATAAATATATAATTTATATTTTAATAAAATTTAAAATAATTATAATAAATTAATATATATATATATATAATTAAAATTTTTAATAATATTTTAATTTTTTATGTGAAATTAAATGATAAATATAAATATAAATGTACCAATATATTAAATTTTATTAAATAGAATATGTATAATATTTAAATATGAAAATATATATAAGATGAAAAGAAAATTATAATATTTAATTTAATTATATATCTACGTTTTTTGTTACTTTAAAATTTTAAAATTATTATATTGATTAATTTATATTGTTTTCATGTTTATAATTAATAATTATTATAAAAATAATAGTAGATAAAAATATTTATATTTGTTTAAATGTTTTATATGATAAAATTTTTAAAAACAGATAAATAGATATTTACCAAATTATTAATCAAACAACTGCGTAGCATATGGTGGCGTGTCATTCGTTTTGTTTAACCATAAGTCACACGTTCAATTCCCCACCATGCAAAGTTCCTTTTAATATTATCAAAGATCCCATATCGGAAACCTATAAACCACTTGTGTGGTATCTATATCTGCAAACCTTGGGAATGAGCAAACGGAGCTGGGAGTGAAGGGATCTGGGCCAACAGATGGGCATCTCTACCTATGCCTAAAGGTCTTCTGCCTGAAGTAAATGGGATGGGAATGGACGAATCTGGCCCGGTAGATAAGTAAAAACCCACTTAGGTTTTGACCTTGACCGGCCCGTGAATAACTGGACGGTCCAGTCCGGTTTTTAAAACAATGGTTGTTAGTGTTGGATTTCTCATTGTCTCATCTTATTTTTGTGTTCACAAATCAATAAAGGAATTTTTTTAGCAAAATCAATTTTTAGTTGAAAAATATGTAACATATGATATGGAACACAATTAGACTATCAAGGATTTGACTGGCCCATAAAGAACCGATCCAATCTGATTTTTAAAACAATGGGTGTTAGTGTTGGATTTCTCATTGTCTCATCTTATTTTTGTGTTTACAAATCAGTATCTAATATTTGATTATGAAAGGAAAGGAATTTTTTAGTAAAATCAAATTTTAGTTGAAAAATATGTAACATATGATATGGAACACAATTAGACTATCAAGGAATGTCTATTCATAGATACATTTGTCCCAAATTATCAAAGATTAATAGTTTTTTAATCCAATATTTGAAATGTAGGGTAAGTAGACAACTAAAAAGTTAGAGCTGAGTATAATTCTTTTAAAAGAAAGAATTTAAGCATTTCATACAATAGTCCTTTTTTCACAAGACAATAACATTAGAAGAATATTGTGAATTTAGTAAAAGATGGATATAGTAAAACTACTAAAACATATATTATTTTATATGAAGGAAAATATAAAATTTTCTTGAAAGAAGGAAACAATTAAAATATTTGGAAAACTCCATAGTAAATCATATATTATTCCATACAAAATTAATTATTTTTTCAAAAATTCATGGTAAATCAATGTTTAATTTAATTTCTTTTTTATGTAAGTATTATGTTAAGGAGCCTATTTATTTTTAGAATTTTTGTATATAATTAATTAATGTGATTAGTGTTAAATTATTGTGGATGCAATTTAGGAAAGCTATAGGCCCTAATTGTTTGACTCTTTATAGCTTACAACTAATTAATTATTTTGAAAATTTTTATTTAAAATTGTTGGATTAATATTGTATAATATATTGTCGTGATATCGCAATATATTAATTATTAAAATATAATCTTAGTTTACTTTGATTTTGTTAATGTAATAAATGGATAGACCATATTAATTTAATGATGTTATTTTAATAGTCAAAACATAGGAAATATAATATTAATTTAAAACATTAATGTACATATTTTTCTAAATAATGTATAATGAAATTATTCTTCTTAACAATAAATTTATTTTCCAAATATACTTATTTTTTTAGGAAATGTACTTTTTTTTCAAAATGTAATTGTTTTTTCGAAGGATGTACTTATTTATATTATTACAAATAAGTGAAAGTTTATAAACAGTTTATGGTAAAAAAATTAATGTATATATAATGTACTTTTTTAAAGAAAAATAATTAATTTTCAAAAGGATCTACTTATTTTTATAGAAAGATGTTTTTATTTTTATTTTTTATAATATACTTATTTTATGAAGGATGTATTTGTTTATATTGATACAAATAATTGAAAGTTCATTAGTTCTTTTATGATAAACCATTAATATATATATATATATAATTTATTCATTTTTCACAAGAATGTACTTATTTTTTTAAAGAATATACTTAATTTCTAAGCATTTGCTTATTTTCCAAATTAGGACAAATGAGTCACGATATTGATATGATGCATTTATTTTTTAATAGGGTGTACTTATTATACTTTAATGTAGAATATACAAAATGGTTCTTTATAAATTTTAATACTTGTACAACGATAAATATTTATTATGATTAATTTTAGTTGCTTGGTTTTGCTTGCTAATTCCTGTGGGGTAGGTGCTTGGAATTTTTCAGTAGTGGCCTTCTTTTGCAGGTCAGTTGCAGGGAGTTGAAGAGAGCTGATCATGTTGCTTTTCCTCTTAAAAGGATCCAAAATGAAAGACGAAGCAATTGAAAGTGTTTCAACTGGTCTCTCCTACAGCATTGAAATCAAGGATGCTTACATTCCACCGTGCAACCATGGGTTCTGAAGGGAGGAGCTTTGAGGCAAGCTATGACAAATTTTGTCACTGTGCCTGATTATTTTCTATGATTAGCCCTGATCTCACCACAAAAAGCTGCAGTAATGGTAGAAGAATAAATATATGTAACTGGGAGCTTTGGCTTTCAGTTATTCATCTTACTGGAAATCATGTCATTAGATATTATTTTATGCACATTATAATTTATTTGTATTATTTTAGATATCAAGTATACAAGTAAATATTCCAATTGATGATCTGAATTATCAATGTCATCGAGAACAATAAAAATTCTTTTACATCGGAGAACATTTTTTATCATATTCGCTCCTTGGCCAACATTGCTTACATTTTGATTTTTCTCCACTTGTAGTAGATCACATAGAAGTTGATTTTGTAAATGATGCAAACCCATAGTATTGCCAACTTCTCTCACATTTTCAAGAAAGCTCATATACTCAAATTCATGAGAAAATGTATTATATGCAAGTTTGGCGATGGTCGTCTTACCCATTCTGCCTATTCCACATATACCAATGATACGGACATCATTCAATTGATCAACACATAGCCGCCGAATTATCTCCTCTACATGGGAATCCATACCAACCAAGTTGTCACCAACATCCAACATTCTACAATTCAATCTCCTGAATATATTGTTGACAATTTCATTAATATGCTCAGACTCATACTTGCCAATTGTAAAGTACATGTGATGATTAATTAAGCTATAGCTAATATAAAAATAAAAAAAATAAATAAAAAGAATACACGTTAAGCTTCTTCATGAGAAATGAATCATAGTGAAAAAAAATATATCAAAAGTATTAAGTTTTAAAACTCAAATTACGTTTTTAGGACATTTTCATTGTATCATGTATACAAGACAATGAAAATAAAATATGTATTTGTTTAATTTATTTGCTTGTGAGACATTGTCAAATTGAGTTTTTTTTGGGAACATTTATAGGCTGCTTAGCATGGAGCAAATTTATATCAAACAAAATCATATTGTAATGACCCACTCTCTTGTGCATCTCCCTCTCTCTATGTTATATGTAACATTATAATTACCCAATTCCCTATTCACAATGGAGACACAAGGTCCTCATCATATCTCATAATATCATCGGCTTGCAGGTCTTCAGTGACATAAACATTCATATTGTAAATAAAAAATATCAATTACCAAATTCATATTATTGTCCAAATAACTCCAATTTCAAATAATTTAAACGAAAATTAAATTTTAACATCTAAGTAATGTTCAAAATAAAATTTGAACCAAAACTTAATGAAGAAAAATTCCCTAACTTAGTCATCATTTCTCATCGGAACTAAGGTGATGTTTTTTTTTTACTTAATTTTAAATAGAACCTTAATGTTTAATAGTGTTAATTATTAGATTGTTTATTTTTCTAGTATTTTATTTCTATTAAATATTAAAAAGTATAAAAAACCAATATGATATTGTAGACCCCCTTTGGTGGAGAAGACCCGGGGGGTTTGTTTTTCTTTTTTTTCTTCTTGAATTTTCAGGATATTGTTAGAAGGAGTAGGGGACCCCTAGCTGAGGTTGGAGGCCATCTGCATGAGACGTGCAGCAGCAGAGAGAGTGGTTGCAAGCCCATGCTTGCTGATGTGATGAACAGGAAAGGGAAGGTTGACTTGCTGAGGGGAGCAATAGTGGAGCCGAGGGTGAGCTTACTGAGATATTTCGGAAGCTCGTGGAGGAAGCAGGCGGGGGTTTTTTTTTTTTCAAGGTAGCTTAGAAGATATTTTTTCTGGAATGATCAAAGGAGGAGAGAGGTCTTCGGAGGGAGAGAAGTTTGCCTGAGGAAGAAAGAGTGCAGGTATGATTTTCTGTTAAATGGATCTCTTTGCTTTCATATAGTTTCGGTTATGATTTCTGGGATTACTAGTGTATATATATATATATTTATTCTGATGTCTGAATGTGAGCCTTGTGGATTTTGTCATGTTCTTGTGGGATTTGAGCTCATTTGCTTTCATTTTATGCTTAGCATGGCTTGGTCTTCAACCTGTTTTCAGAGTTCTATTTTTGTTTTCAGACTTCCACTACCCATTTTACTCTGTTTTCCACCATCATCCTTTCTCCAGTTGCTTATCTTCCCACCCATTCATCTATCCCACGTTCTCTCACGTCCGTGCAGCCCGCATGCTCCCCTCATGACATTCCCTTGCTCATCCTATCATGCATTTTTCACTCCCGTGTTCATGCCATACTCACCGCAAGCTTTCTCTCTCTACACCGTGTCATGCACCCATTTGTTTTCCTAAAGAGACCACAACCCCTGTTTTGTGCTCCATCACAGCCCATGCTTGTGCCACCACATAACCCTCGTTTTCACCCCCACTTTCATACCCATGCAACCAATCTTTCTCACCCACTAAAGTGCATGGAAGTCGTGGTGTTTTCCCTCCATCTCGCATTGCCTAGGCTGTCCTCAGTCCGCGTGTTTTCCTGCGCGCTTGCTTCAGATTAAACTTCGTTCGTTGGCTTCTTTGAAGCCCTCTCAACTCGTGTTGTAGTTTATTGGATCAAAGCCCATATCAGAGAGGAAGGCAAACCTGGGTTCTTGGGTACAAGTGTATGCCAAAGGGGAGGCGTAGGAGGGTGAATTTCACGAGTGGTGGTGTTCAGGAAGTGGGGTTTATTATTATCATAGGAGTGGGAGGATCTGTGGGCATGGATCAACCTACAGGTATGGGCATAAAAGTGGGCCTGAGCCTGGGCATGAAACTGGGCCTGAGCCTGGGCATGAATGTGGGCCTGAGCATGGGTTTGAATATTGAAATGTGGCAAGTAGCCCGGATGCAACAACCAACTTTGCCTCCTGGAGGTTATAACCTCATGATGGGCTCAGGTGGGTTATACTCTTTAGCAACCATATGGTAATGGCTACCATTAGGAATGCTGTACATGTAATGGATGCCTATTATTTCAAGTGATTCCTATATTCCCAATTTACGCAATTTAATTCTTAAAGCCCTTATTTCTCGATATTCTTTCAAATTGCGATTTTCACACTAATTTATTTGATCACTATTACCATTATTTCATTATTATTTGTTTATTTCTAAAATTCGATCTTTAAACATATCTTCAAAAATTCCATTTTTTTTAAATTTAATTTCTAATCCCGAAAATTCCCATACTCGCTTTAATTTATTTAATCATAAATATTTTATTCATTTATTTTAAAAACTCTATTTTTAATCTATTCTTTAAAATTCCCGATTACCGAATTAAATTCCGAAAATTCCCATACTCGCTTTAATTTATTTAATCATAAATATTTTATTCATTTATTTTAAAACTCCATTTTTAATCTATTCTTTAAAACCCTCGATTACCGGATTAAATTCCAAAAATTCCCATACTCACTTTAATTTATTTAATCACTAATATTTCAATCATCTATTTTAAAATTCCATTTTTAATCTATTCTTTAAAACTTCCGATTTCAAAAATTCCAAAATTCACGTTTATTTATTTAATCATTATTTTCGTTCCGTTTTAAACAATTCATTAAAATTTTCGACTTCCAATTTTATCTTAAAGCTCGGTAAGGAACATCAATACAGTTTCATGGATCAAACATTTTCAATTATAATTATAAACATGAGATATATCGTATAATTATTTTCATAAAAACTTTTGAATTTAAATGTTAATACAATCAAACTTTTCAACAAAATTTTCTTATATCAATTTCAAAACAATTTCTTATCAAAACTAAATCAAATACATTCAAATATTTTTACTCTAGTTATCAAATAACAAATGATGCTCAATTATGTGAGACTTTACAAATGAGTGACTAGTTTCAAATTTGTTCCATTTAAGGTGAACAAAATCAAATGTCAACAGTTATAACCTATTGATTAGGGTAATAGAAACTAGAGTCAAACACTTTATTTCATTAATTCGAATTTAATAGACGAAAAATCATATCTCTACAATTTTTATTTTTCATAAATAAGAAAATGTTCAAACATATTTTCTATGCAAAACATAAATTTGATCCATGCACAGAAATAAAAACAATATTTTTACATGTTTCAAAACACAATATAAAAAGATTTTTTTTTTTTTTTTTACAAAATATGCATTAATTTTCATTACCTTGAAAAAACACTTAAAATCTTAAAGAATTTAGCTTGAAGAAAATTATTTTCATAATCCTAAAAATATTTTATTTAGTATTAAGGATCCTAATTAATTTCTTATGTTAATATTATTACTACCTAATATTATTTTCAACTTCTTACATAATAATAACAATAATAATATAAATTTAATAAAGTTCCAAATTTTTATAAAATTTATATTCATTCCTAATTTTACCCCAATTATTTATTTATTTCTTTCTTTCTTTATATACTTAAATTAAATTAAAACTTGTATAAAAAAATTATTATTATTATTCTTGTCAACCAACTGACACTATATATATTTATTTATTATTACTTTTGATTACCTGCAACACCACCATTACTCCATGCCACCGACTATATCTATTATTATTATTATTATTATTATTATTTTAACCTCTTCCACCCTCTGACTTGCAAACCACCACTCTAGTGCTTCTCACGATTACAAATTGATTTGACTATATCTATTATTATATTATTATTATTTTAACCTATTCCACCCTCTAACTTACAAACCACCACCTAGTGCTTCTCACCATTACATATTGATTTTATTTTTTTTGACTCAACAATTCGTACGTATTCGTTCTTCTTTTCTTTATTATTATTTTTTATTTTTTCAAATTGCCACCTCGATATAGTTCCACAAGTTCCAAAACCCAAAAATATGCCATTCTTCTTCTTATTAATTTAATTTATTTATTTATTATTATTTTTTCCAACCTAAAGCATCTACAAATAATTTATTTATTTATTTTCTATATATAAAATTTCTCACTTCCACTAATTTTTCATTTATTTAATTTCTATTTAATTGAAAATTTTCTATTTTCATCAATAAATTAATCTACATTCATAAAATTCCAATATTTTGATCTAACAAATTAAATAAACAAACCTTAATTTAGATTGTGATTTTTTAATGTGTTTAAAACTAATTAATAAATCTAAAATATTAATCTAGGGGTCAAAATCTTACATGAAAAATCGATCTTCAACCCTAAACTTCCAAATCTTATGTTTCCCAATGCTATCTGATCTTTCTAATCCTTATGTAAAAGTGTTTTTTGAATAAAGAAGATGGAGGAAAATTAATTTATACATAAGGCTTTTAAAAGCAAAAAAGACTTTTCTATCCTTATAAAATTAATTTAATTAATTAATTATTTTAAATTATGATTTTACTCCTAAATTGGTTGTGAGGAATTACACAATGTATTATTTTTATTTTATAAAAAAATTATAAATTAATTTATAATAATATGAAATCAAATTCAAGCTAAGTTTTATTCAAAAATAAAAATTAAATTACAATTATATATGTGTTAAAGATATATATATATATATATTTTAAATTATGAAACAATTTTTTTATTTTAGTAAAATAAAATTTTCTATAAGATAAAAATAATTTTAATATTAATTTTAAATATAAGTCAAATAAGTACTTTAATTAGCATTTTTTAAAAAATTTTGTGTTGATCATGATTTCTTATGTTTTTTTTTATAAACTTCTTTGAAGTTAAAGAATACAAAAATTTTTTTTTAATGTTTTATAAAATTAAGGATATTGGGTAAATTATTTTTTTTAAAGAACTTTAAAAATAAAAAAACAAAAAGACTTGTTTGGATAATTTTTTTTTTAAAAAAATTGTTTTGATTTTGTAAAAACATTTTAAATTCAATTTATATAATATTAATTAATTAAATTTAATTGAAGTCTTATTGAAAATGAAAATAATTTTTTAATTATAAATAAATTAAAAAATATATAGTTTTTAGTAAAACATAAATATTAATATTATAATAAAATCATAAATTATATTTTTAGTAGAAAATATACTATTTTATTATATGTTAGAAAAATGATAATTATATTTATAAATTTATGGTATAATGAATTTATTATTTAAGTTTAAAATTATTTTTAAAAATTAATAGACTTGTTAATAAATATAACACATTAAATCTTGTTTAATTTGGAGTTAATTTACCTAACAATAAAAAATATTGAAAAATAATAATTTTATGTAAAAAAGAAATAATAAAGTGTATATGTTTTTTTTTTTTATTTATTGTTTTTAAAAACTAGTGAAAATAATTTTTACTTATTTTTTAAAAGTTATTTTTTATTTTACTTTGTTTTTAAAAAATTAAAAACAGAGAATAATAACCAAATAATATTATGAATTTTTAAAAACTATTTTCTATTTTTTAAAAATAAAAATCTGTTTTTTAAAAACTCCGTTAAACTGGCTTTACGCCCATGAGTTCCCTCCGTCCAAACACTAATTCTGATTGGGATTGCACTTTTAAAGCTAAATAGAAAAATTACCATAACTTGCTAGGGAGGGCTTGGAACCAAACACCTTGAGCAAGGGATGATAACCACTCACCACCAAACTACATGTGCTTTGGTGCTATAAAGCCACAGAAATTCTGTGCATACATATTATATCTTTTATGTATTATAAATTAGTTAAAAAAATTTATTTTAAATAAATTAATTTTAATTATCTTATTATTTATTTTACATAATAATTAAATACAAGACAAATATAAAATTATAAATAAAATTATCAACATTTTTAAATAAAAAATATTTACATATATTATTTGTTTTATATCCTTTAATATATATTAATTTGTTTGTTAAAATTAAAACAACTTCATTATATGTATTATTAATTTTATTATTTGGAGTTTTTTCCCAATATTTCTATGATTTGTTTTTTTTTTTCATCAATTTTCATTTCACCAATATTTCCCACTGATCTTTCCCTATACATTTATATATTTGTATTTTTCTTAACATTTTCATGAGTTTTGATCAATTTTCATTTCATAGAGATTTCGTGTCAGGATATCCATCGATATTTTTCGATATATCTTGATATATCCATAAAATTAAGTTATTGATACATCCATTAACACTGATATTTTCATCATTGGTTTTCGATGAGTCCGAAAACATGGAATCTCAACCTAATATTAAAAAATTGTAGTTAAATGTGGTTTCTGACCATCCTTCAGACCTAATATTCAATACCAATAATTGAACTTTTGGGTTATAGTTATGCTTTTAACCTAATGTTCAATTACAACAACCAAAAACTTTGACCAATTGTTAGTGTTGGATTTCTCATTGTCCGATTTTCGTGTTTACAAATCAATATTTATTATTGATTATGAAAGGAAATTTTTTAGCAAAATCAATTTTTAGTTGAAAATGTATAACATATGATATGGAACACAATTGGACTATCAAGGGATGTCTATTCATAGATAAATTTGTCCCAAATTACCAAAGATTAATAGTTTCTTAATTAGATATTTGAAATGTAGGGTAGGAAGACAAATAAAAAGCTAGAGTTGAGTAGAATTTTCTTGAAAAAAGGAAATCAAGCATTTCATACAATAGTCCATTTTTTCACAAGGCAATAACATTAGAAGAATATTGTGAATTTAGTGAAATATGGATAGAATAAAATGACTAAAACATATATTATTTCATACAATTGTTGAAGGAAATATAAAATTTTCTTGAAAGAAGGAAACAACTGAAATATTTGGAAAACTCCATTCCAAGTCTTAGATCGATGAGGTGCATGCAGTACAATCGTAAGGATATTGGATCTAAGCAACAAAATCAATAATAATAAAAGGACAATAGATATAGGTGCTCTAAAAACAATTATTGTTCCTAGATTAGTTCCAACTGATATATGAAAAGGATGATATAGATCTTGAATATCTTATGATATTTCGCTTGATGACTCTCTTTTAGATCTTAGCCCTTAAGAATGGTGAACTTTTCTATAGGGATGAAGGCTAGGGATCTCTCTCTTTGGAAGATAGAATGAGTCAAGTATCTAATCCTAATCCTTTAAGGGGGTTTATATAGATTTCCTTGTAAGCTTAAGTAACTTGAGCCCATCTAGCGCTGGGGTTCCTTAATTGAATTCACTAGGTCCTAATTAATTAATTAACCTTGTTAGGCTTCAATCAATTAATTAACTCAACCCAAAAAGATCATTCGTAAGCTTTTGAATAACCTAGGATATTTACTAAAATGCCCTTATGCACATATATGAATAAGAAACCCAAATATCCCTAAAACAATGTGCCACTAAGGAATATGAGTTTAAGCGAGAACCATTGAGACCCATAAGAAAATACTAACTCCCTTAGCATCTAATTTTGAAGTTGCTATAACATCCCATTGTATAGAGTTAATTGCACTTCTATATCCTATGATATTAAATCGAGATAAAAAAAAAAAACTTGGGTCTATGATATACTAATGATTGTTTGCAAGCTTTCTATAAACTAGTGTCCATAATCTAATAAGATGAATGTTATCAATGTTTCAAAATTACCTTTACTATCCTTGAATTTAAGATCCTCCTATTATATGCAACTAATATAATCCAATTCTTTAAAAGCATATATCAAAATTCACTTAAAAAATAATTATGGTAATTGCAAATCTCTGTTGTAATTAAAATAATAAAACCTAAGTATGTGACAACCCTAGGCAAGAAAAATCAAAGATTGAATCATTACAACTTTGTAGTATTTCAAGTTATCGTTCTTTAGGATCAACTTAATGTGTCTAATTGTTTTTAGATTAGAAGGATTAATTATTTGGCAAAGTTAATGAATTCCTAATTTATATAAATAGAATAAAATATGGATGGTAAAATATCTAATAAACTTAAATAAAATAAAAGAAAAAAAAAACTATCTAATGAAGATCACAAGTTTGATTTTAAATCCAATAAGAAAATTAAAGTGATAAGATTTTTCCTACTTTGGGGGTCAAAGAGTCAATCCAAGATTAAACCACATCTTATGATCAATTTAAGCCAAAAACTTTGATTTAACAACTTAATCTAGATCTCTAAAGTATTTTGAAGTAACTTTAACCTTTATTTCTTGTTTTGACATTCAAGCCCTAGATTCATCAGTGAGGTTTATCTTGATCTTATGCATGATCAATCAAAATGAGTTATCCAATGATTAAGAGGCGAAAAAGCATAATTGGAACTAAGTTAAACATTGATCATCTCTTAATTGAGAGGAACTACCTAGATGATTCATTCAATCATAATGAAAATAAAAAAATTAAAAGTGTAGGTTTAGAGTTTATTTCCCTTCCACACATTCCTCATATTATTTCTCCATCTCCCTTGCTTCATTCTCTAGATTAATCTGCCTTCATATGTTCTGTATCTCATAAACCCTAAAACAAAGCATATATATATATATATATAACCTAAACCTAAATGAGGCATGTTACACACATATTCTAATTGGCCACTTATTCCCAAATACTACTTAAAAATAACTAAAAATTACTAAAGTCATCATTGAAAACATATGGGACCCACTTTGGGCTAGAAAAGTATTAAAATATCCAATGTTCAAGGATTTGTAGCTTATGTCAAATTGGAATAGACCATGATTTCTACATGAAAAGTTGCATTTCGATATGGAGGGTTGAATTTTGACATGGAGGGTTGCATTTTGACATGAACTCATAATCAATATGTCAAATGAAAATTTTTCAAATTTCAACATTGTGGTCAAAATTCATTTTGACTTAGAAGATTTCCGATTGAAATTTTTGACATGCATTTCAACTTGGGATTCTACCATTGTGCAACTTGCTTTAATTAGTCATAACTTTTTCATTTTAACTTCAAATTTGCACATTGTTTAAAGAGTTGGACTCTTCACTTCCTAAGCTTCAAAAGATAGATAGTTTGCTTTAATAATCTCGAGAAGTTCTCTAAAATTCACCTTAAAGTGAAGGTATGTGTTGCTATCAGATTTTAAATTCCAATTTCCATATGTTAGGATAGAGCCTTTAAAAACATGCCATGATGTAATAAATTTGGAATTCATTATTTATTTAATGATATTCTAGGTTCACTTTCATTTATCCTTATTCCATGTATTATACTTTATGATCATTCTTGCTTGCATTTTTTGCATTGTACGTGACTTAGGTGCATTAGGAGTTGCAAAAAAGATCTAAATCATGGGTTCCTTGCAAATAGATGACTTGTTTATAATCAGTTCATGGGTCTAAGCAACTCATTAGAGATTGTACTGCACCACCTCCTAATTGGAGGGATGGTTGGTGATTACTACTCAAAAAGAGCATATTTTAGATAATAATTCTCATGAGTTTCACATCTTTTGAGTAGTAATTATGCCTAAAACACTCGATTAACATGTTTTTGCCCTTGCAAGAGTTACTAACAAGTTTTATGAAGTTTTGGAGTCATTTTAAGGTATGATTTTGATAAATTTGTGCCAAAAGAGATGAATCAAATTGAAGAAAACAAATAAAGTTGATGATGATCCAAATACACAATGAAAGAAGTAACGTAATTGGTTTGGACCAAGCTTTGGAGTTGAATTGAAGGTGGTGGAGGTGGATTAAAAATGAAGAAATGGGAGAAATTGCAAAGAGGAGTCGAAAAAACATGTTTTTCAATTTTGCATGACCATGCGAAATGAAATAGAATGGGTGTTGGTTGCAGCATACAAGGGAAATGTGAAAAGTGATTTTGCATGACCATGCGAAATGCTCCAGGAAGACGAAAATGAAGCTGATGGACTTTCCACTTCGCACCATCATGCGAAATTGCTGGGGGCTCGTGCGAAAATGTATTTTCTCCAGATTCCTTGATGAAGAAGCCTCCGAAAAACCTCTTAGATGATGCCAAGTGTCCACTTGACCTTGGCCTATAAATAGAAACGTGATTGACTCATTTAAAGACTTTTGATATTTCTTAATTATAGAACTTTCTAGATTTTTTCTCTTTATATAATTCTCTACTTTCCTTCATTTTCTCTCATTTTCTCGGTAGCCAAACATGTCTTGTGAGACCAAATCTCCAAGCATGAGTGGCTAAATCTCATTTTTCTCGGAGGAGGGAGGATCTAGAGACAAGACCTATGGTGAATTAGAGAATTGAGCTTGAATTGCAAAGGTAATTTGATCCAGTTGATTGATTAATTGAAATTTGGGGATTTTTCTCTTCAAATTGTCTTGGATGATTACTACAATGCAAGCTAGGTAGGTTCATCAAATTTTTAATGCTAGATTTGATGAGATTGAATAGTTGCATTGTGTGAATCATTGGAAGATAATTTAAGATGAATTGAATATATGATTTGAATTGATCTCTTGGATTAAATGACCTAATTTGAAGATAAATTAGATCTAGACCTAAAGCTAAATAAAAAATCAGTTTAGATGAAAATTTAGGTTTTCAATCTAACTTGATAAAAATTAGATCTTAACATCTATTTACCATAGAAATTGTTTTCTAGAAAATCCTAACTTCGAGAATTTCATCTCCTATTAATTTTCTTTTATTTTACATTTTATTTTTCTTTTCAATTTTAGACCATAGTCAAATTGATTTTTCATCATGAATTTTCAAATCAATTTCACTTGATCACAATTATTTCTAATCCTCTCATTCAAGCCTTAATTATCGAGAATAATCCATCCTAGTGGACGATACTTAAAAGCCACTATACTACGATAGTTTGTACTAAAACCATTTTTGATCGAGTACAAGCTACTTTAGGATAGTGAATTAGGTTATAAATTTTGTTTTGATCAAATAAACAACAAAAATCTGAGCGATCAGTTGGTCTTGGTAATTGGGATGAGTTTCCCATGGTGAGTGCATTAGTATATATGGTCACACATTGGGAAAGACCTACGACGAGTCATGGCTTAAGGCTACCAAGTAGTCATGGCCTCACCAAGTTGTTTCATTATGTTGTCTCTCAACCTTGAGAGAATACTGAGTTCATGATAAAGTTAACAATGACTTTGACCTATGGGTGAGATCGTAAGTTGATCATATATTCCTTATAAATTGGGTCATTGTTGATGGAAGTCAATAGTAATAAGCATTCTCAATAGAGGCACCATGATATCTCATGAGATTGAGGCAGTATGTCCCCTTGGGTGATCCTAAGGAGGTGTGTTCATGAAAACTATGACTATAGTTGTTCTTTAAGTGAAACTTGACATAGGCTATTTAAGAGTTAAAACATGTTAGTTGAATACACAATAGGATGATCTGTAACTGAAGGATGGTAGAGGTAGTATTGAAAGTCTGATAGCTTTCACCTTGTTAGACTACAAACGTTGGTTTATGGGGAGATTAAACATAATGGATAGTAGGTTATGGACCCGAGTACGTAATGTCTTGTTATTTACATAGGATAATGGAGTTCAATTGATTATCTATAGTGGGATGTTAAATCAACTTCAGAATTGGATTATGAGGAAACCAGTACTCCTTTGGGTCCCGATGGTCCTTGCTCTAGGCTCATAAGAGTTGAATTACTACTAAGTTCACTTTTGTGCATAAAGGCGTTTTGGTAATTACGCAAGGTTGCATAGGAGTAAGTGAACAAGGTCTCTGGATTGAACTAATTGATTAATTAGTAGGCCTTATTGGGTTAATTAATCAATTATAACCCATTTTAGGCTAGATTAAGTGACCCAAGCCCATGTAGGCTCAGGTCACTTAAGCTCACTTAGGAATCCTATAAATACCCCTTAGGGGTTAGGGTTTCCATAACTTTTATCTTTCACCATCCACAAAGAGAGAGTCATAGCCTCCACCCTCAATTCCTTCCCATCGGAAGTGTGACAAGAACAAGGTTGAGTCATTGGATGGAAATCGTGAGTTTATGAGACTTCCAACAACTTCAAGGTCATCTTCAATACTTGGAATTTAAGGTTTGGGAACATCCAAACCTAAAGGTTAGTACTTTAGCCCTAAAAGATCAATTTTTAAAAAATAGTATTGCTTCCGTTGCTTAGATCTAAGATGCCAACACCATATTGAATTTCAAGCTATGACCTTCAACTTTCCTTTTCATGTTTGATTGTTCTCTAACTCATTCCATAACATTTGTTGCTTATCTTCCATGTCCATGACTCTCATTTTTAATTTTTTTTTTTTGTTTAGATATCCTCTGCTTTTTTTTGCATGTTTACAATTTGCTATCCTATGAAACTCATATGGACAAACTCCATTAAAAATACTATATAAAGCCTTATCATTGGCTTCACTACCTTCATTATCAATTTTGTCTCATTCATATTTAGGTTTCTATTCTCTTGTTGATCTTCCTTGAGTATCAAAGATCAATCATGGTCCTTAACTATATTCAATTGAATTTCATACCTTTTCACCTTGCATTTTAAGGAAAAACGTCATACGTACTTTCCAATGGGAATAGTTACTCCCATTAAAATAGGGTGGACTATTTAAAAGAGCACCACTTTTTGATTGTTATATATTGGACTTACAAGATCAATAAAAATTTGATTTTTAAACAATATAAATAATAAAAATTGAATTTTTAATCAATGTGATAAAGAATTGATTTTTTATCTTGCTCCGATACTAATTGAAAAATGGGTACTACCCTGAATGCCACTTGAATAATAGTCGAAAAGGGAACACCCAGATGAGGGGTGAATGAGTGATTTAAAAATTTAAAACAATATTATTAAATTATAATCAATTTTCTTATCCTAAGATATTATAGGGATATTCAGGATATCCAAATAAAAATTCACCTCAAATAAAAATATAATTTTTATGGTTAATTTATATCCAAAGATTATTTAGGGATGGAATAAAACAAATACTAATATCCAAAAGATATCTTGAAGGGTGTTAGGGATAACAAAAATTAGTTATAGGGATAACCTCTATAACCACCTAAATAACCAACACAACAACCTCTAGAGTAATCCCAACAAATCAATCGAACCAAGATATTCAATATCATCAACCAAAACATAAGTAGGAATAAATAGATATGTACTTTTTAGGAAAGTCCTTCAAGAAATTAAGGATAATCAATTTAACCAGTTATATGCAATTCAAACAAAATATCAAATATAAAATATATAGAAAATGAGACACAATAATTTTTATGTGGAAAACCTCCACAAATTGTGGAGATAAAAAACCATAAGGTCTAAGACTTATCAATCTAAATCCACTATTTAAAATCAAGCTACACATATTTAGTTGACCGCTTTACCTTAAAGGTTTAGAATGTGTTTAGAAGTGATTCTAGAAAATATTTATACCATTTTTAACACTTGAATGATAAAAAATTTCAAGTACTAGAAAGATTAAAAGTGTTTCTTAGAATCACTGCCAAATAGGCTCTTACTCTCCAATACTTATAACTTGATCTACGTCCGCAATGCAACAACTATTTATTGCTCACTAGTAGGACCTTTGATCCCTCTAAAGGATTACAATCTTCAACTAACAATTTAAAGAATTGAATCCTTGAATGAGAGATCAGAAATGGTGTGGTAATAAGGCTTTCTCTTAATGAGGTCCCTCTCTAAGGAACAAGAAGTCTCAACAAAGTATTTTTAATCTTCCTAGAACTCTCCACACAATCATTCTAGGATCTCTTAACTTGAACCTCTAAGCTTAAATCTCTAACCCTCAAAGGTTTATAAGGGGGGTATTTATAGGCACAAGTCAAAAGAGTCATAGTATCTTAAGTTTCCAAATTAGAGTTTGAGTGAAAATCATCCAAAATACTTTTCTAAACTCGGTAGAATTGACATGACCGTTTGAGCGAACTTGGACCACATGAGCAGTCCATTTAAGCAGTCCTTATCGCTTGAGCAACCCCTACTTCTTTTGAAAAAATATTTTAAAACATTTTAAGTTCAAAAATGATACTGAACCTTTTATACCTCAAATAAACCTTATATGCTACAAGCCAAACCTTTTTAGATGTACCAGTGACTTCTCGATTGGACGAATAACAACCTTTGATCTTCAGTGGAGTGTAAGTTACTATCTAAAAGACTTCTATGGTCAAACATAAATTGGAACAAAATTGTCAACATATGAACAAGACTCAATATCTTAACATTAGATGCCTTATTTTTGCTTCAACAAAATTTGAAAAAGAAATTAAATTTATATTTCATTAAGTTTAGTTAGGAAATAAATGAATGATTTATTATAATGAAAAATGTCAACTATTAAGATTATATGGTCATAATATGTTAACTATTATAAGAATGAAACTAATTTAAAAAGAATATAATCAATACACACTTCTAATTTGTAGATGAATTTTTAAATCAATCCCTACCCAAGCAATTTTTTTTATCAATTTAATATTTTTTTTAATGTTTTTTGAAATTATTTTATTAATAATTTTTCTTAATGTTAGGGTAAGTCCATCCAAGTGTTTGATGGTTTTTTTTTTAATTATTATTTTACATCAATTTTTATGATATTTTTTTTTTCAAAAATTGATGGTAAATCAATTTTTATTTTTTTTGAAATGTTATAATTTTTATGTAAATATTATGTTATTCCCTATTTATTTTTAGAATTTTTTTTATATAATTAATTAATGTGATTATTGTTAAATTATTGTGGATGCAATTTAGGAAAGACGTAGACCTTGATTGTTTGACTTTTTATAGGTTACAACTAATTAATTATTTTGAATAATTTTATTTAAAATTTTTGGATTAATTTTGTATAATATATTGTCATGATATTGTGATATATTAATTATTAAAATATAATCTTAGTTTGCTTTGATTTTGTTATTTTAATCAATGGATAGACCATATTAATTCAATAAAGTTAATTTAATAGTCAAAACATAGAAAATATAATCTCAATTTAAAACATTAATGTACATATTTTTCTAAATAATTTATAATGAAATTATTTTTCGTAACAATATATTTATTTTCCTTCAATATACACTTATTTTTCTAAGAAATGTACTTTTTTTTAAAAATGTAATTGTTTTTCCTAAGGATGTACTTATTTATATTATTACAAATTTATCATAAATTTAATTATCAATAAATGACCATTTTGGTATTTTCATTAACCAAAAATTCATAAATCCTCAAGAAGTAAAATGATATATCAAATTACAGACAAAAATCACATGTACAAATAGATTTATCTCGCAACAAGATCTATAATTTTTTTCTTCTAACATATATTAAATAAAATTTTTAGGGATAATTCACCTTACCAAAATCCAACCCTTAACTTTAAAATCAGACTCCATAACAATATTCCCCACGTGAAATAAAATAGCATCCTAGAATTTCATACCAAACGAACTACGTTTGGTCTATCAAACAACCTTTTGAGGACTTATGCTACATGTTTTTTTATTTTTATTTTCTGTTTCCTTTTTTTATTTTTTGTTTTTCTCATTTCTCTCTACTATCATCCAACTCTTTTTCTCTCTCATTTCCCATTTGTTTGACTTTTTCTTTTCTTTTCCTTTTTAATTCTTCATCGTGACTTCCACACCGGCTTCTTTTATTATTATTATTACTATTATTACAACTTCGCTATATTATTTTTTATACATATCCTTAAAAATATTTAATTCTTCCTAAATTATTTTTTTTATAATATACATACTTTTTTTTTTTCAAAACTATCATTTTATGTGGACCACGTGTATATTATTATGTGATATTTATTTAAATATTAAATTAAGTATTATGGTTTAATAAATAATAAAGCTAAAATCCTATTAGTCAGTTTTCGAGAAGTTAGTTTCTTAAATTAAAGACACTTTGATGGAAAGTGCACTTCTAATTCTATAAGAAAACTGGTCCTCTCTCCACCCTATAAATAAATGTTCTATTCCATCAATAATACGCATAAGAGAAAACCTAAGGGTGAAGGGATTAAGGGAGAGAAACATAGTTTCTATTATACTTATTGTTTGGTCTCTTAAAAAATTCCCTAGGATTAAAGACATGTTTTTTTGTTTTTCTCTCAATAATAGAATTGTGAAAATCATATTATTCTAGAATCCTTAGTTATTATGACTATTCTGTAAGAATTAAAGTTATGGTTGTTCTGCAGGGAATTAGGGTTATTATTATTCTGCATAAATAAAGAAAACCTAACATGTGGTATTAGAGTAATGGTTCAAGAACTTATGATTTTCCTTTAAAGATTATTTTATATCTCTCTTATGATATCAAATTTTGATGAGAGAATTAAATTTATTGATTGTATTTTTCTACTGCAATCAACATATTTTGTTGATATTTTTGTATTCAATTTCTTCCTAAAATGAATTATGGTGGCTTCAAGTTATTATATGAATTACGATTTTATGTCAATTATGATTTGTTGCCACATAATTGTTTATTGCTATTAATGCACAATTTGAATAAATCAAATTCTTTATGACATTATGTTAAACTTGATCCTTTTATGAAGAAATTGCATATTATACTACTTGAGATCATAAGTTATTTTTGGCAAATTGTCTTTTATGCTTCCGTAATAGTATTATGAAGGTTTAACATGATTGAGATTTTGTTTAATTTGATATTCATATTATTTTTGTTAAAAGTCACCAAAGTGACCAAACTTTAATGTTTTGAATATCAAGTTATATAATAATTATTTATATTATATAATTTGAAATTCGCTTATGAACGGTTTGTTAGTCACCAAAGTGGCCAAATCTTAAAGTTTTGTGTCTATCAAGTTGTATATTATTATTATTGATTACCTATTATGTATGAGGTAATATAAGAATGATTGAATAGTTATGGGTTAAAGATCATTTGGTTGAAGGTCTTATTATGGGTGATTATTTATATGAATTATACATTATGGATATTGTTGTCAATGTAATGCAAATTGACACTTTTGAGATTTTGAGGTATAATTCACATAAATATAAATGGAGCTAATTATGTGGGAATTTCTCATATTGTAGACCCTCAAGTTTGTCCCCTTAGCATATTCCTTAGGTGTTATTTCAGTACTGTGTAACAGTTCCCTAATGTCCCATTGCTACTCATACAACCTACCTTTTTGAGCCACCTTAAAGACTCTGGTTGAGGGATTTATCTCTCCCCATTATGACCCTTGGTAGCCCCAAATTAGACTTAGGGTTTTTCTTCTTTTTTTTAGGATAGCTCATTTAGGTACATTTTTAGGATAACATACTTAGGCATGTTTAGGCACACTTTTTAAGTCACTTAGGTTCACTTAAACACTTCTTACGCACACCTAGGCACCTTTTAGCTTGCACACACTCACCCAAGGTCACCTAGGCACTTTCCAAATTACACACACTCACCTTAGGTCACTTAGGCACCTTGTTGATCCTCATAGGTCACTTAGGACCACTAAGTCACACCTTAGATCACTTAGGCTAACCTTAGGTCACTTAGGCACATTATACTTCAACTAGATTCACCTAGGCACATTACACTTTACCTAGATTCACCTAGGGCACATTTAGGTACACCCTAACCCATCTAGGCACACTCAAGCCCACTTCGGCACGCCTTGATCCATTGAGGCACACCTTATCCCATTTAGGTATACTCTAGGTCACTTAGGCACCTTTCTAATCACCTTAGGCATATGTAGACATTTTTTAGATCACCCTAGGTCACTTAGGCACGTTTCAGGCTCATCTAGGCCCACCTAGATTCACTTTGGCCCATTTAGATTCACCTAGGCCTATTTAGGTGCATCTAGGCCCGATTAGGTTAGCTAGGTCCACTTAGACACATCTTTGGCCCACTTAAGAATGTCTTGGCCCTTGCAGGTACACTTGACCCACTTAGGCACACTCGAGCCCACCAAGGATCACTTCATATGGATTGTTTCACTTTAAGTTGGACTTTGGTTTTGATTGCTTGATTTTTGAGATTAGGTAAGTATGTGGTTTGATTTAGATTTTTTTGATTGCTTGAGGTGAATTTTCATTATTTAATTATGTTAATTCGATATTTCATTTTTCAATTTTATCTATTCCTTTAGTTTAATATTAGGATTTGTGATCGCATGTGTTTAGTATTTATGTATTTATTCATTTATTTTATTTTATTTTTGTTTTATTTAGTTACATATTTATTTTTGCTTACTTGTTCATTTTTTTTAGGAAAGTTGCATAAGGTCGCTTCTACTTATTTTTCTAATTGCATGAATTAATTAGTATTACTATTATTATTATTGATTTTCCTATATAAGTATGTGATTGATTTCTTTTATTTTATTTTTACTTTTCATGATTTTTGATTCTACCATTTTTATTTTATTTATTTCTTCATTTATTTATTTTTGCATATCCTATGGCTATGCGTTGGAGAATCTACACTAGAGAATACTCTTAGGAAGACGAATTTGGAAGGTTTTAGAAAAGGAAAGGGGTTGTTAGCTATTCGGGAGAAAAAGGAAGGTTGAAAACGTGTTTTGGGAAGGATATTAGACAAAGGTCTTTTGGGGAAATAGAGGATATTCAATCATAAAGGAAAAAAAAAAAAGGAATTTTCATGTATGGTGATGGAAAGGAAAGATTGAGCGGGTTCAAGAATGGATTCAAGGTGTTTTGAAGAAGGGAGAACATGTGTGAGGAATAAGAGGATTCAATGACTTTTAGAAGAAAGGGTTGCCATGTACAGAGTGTTGTATTTAAGGGTATGGAACAAAGGACTAGTCCAAAACAGACAAACAAAGAACAAAATGAATAACAAGGAAACTTGGTGCACTGTCCTTGAAATAAATCCACCCTCCTCGAAGACGAACTCGGTGCATTAGGGTACCATGGGTCTACCTCTAGGATTTAACAGACAGAAAATCTCATCTTTGGTGCACTATATAAGCGAGACGTGTACAGCTCGGGTTCTGAAATATTCCTCCAGATAGATGTATGAAAGGCTCTCTGAAAAACTCTTTGAAAAATTGGGTGTGTAGAGAGTGAAGGGTGAATTGCTTTTATAGGCCACAAACACAGTCCAAATGAGACTCTACTTGTAATCTAAACATAACTTTACTTGTAATCTGAAACAGAACTTTACTATTCTACATGTAAGCAGAATGGGACACTACTAGCATAATCCTAGTGGGACTCTTCCCAAAGATAAAAGACTAAGTCAAAAGGAATAAAAATTTAAATTAAAAAAAAAAATTTTGAATTTTGTAAAAATTAGTTGAATTCTTTAAAACACTTTTTCACATTTACACTCTTCCTACAATCTCCCATAGAGTGTAGATGTGAAAGAAAAAAATAGAGGAAAAAAAAATCCAATACATCAGTACTGGTGCCCAAAGGCTATGAACCAGTCTTAGGACAAAAAAGTATTGAATCACAAAACACGATGAAAATAAATTTCTATGAACCAATGTTTCTTGATGTAACTCAAGGAACTTTTATCTACATTCGTTTTCTCAACTACACTACAAGCTGTTCAAAACGGATTGGCACAAATAAGCCATGTGCCCTGCCTGGATATTCATGAGAGTTCTAGAGAACCTGCCTAAGTTCTCATAGGAAGCGGTCTCACCTCCACTCTCATATAAGTGAATCCATCAGGTATGTTCTACATTTAAACATACCATCCATAAGGAATATGGTATTCATTAAGAGTAAACACTCAACCTTAGTCAATGCAAAATACACTCTATTTACACCATAGGGATAGACTCTCATACAATTAAAGTTAATAGAGTACCTTAAGTCAACAAGTGATTTGTTATTACCCATATGAACCTACTTCATGGAATTTCCATTCTAATAGCTTGGGTTACCACCACTCTTGACTTCTGTAATAGGCATAAGCCCCATCCCCCGTGATGTTTCTTCCACTAGTTTCTTATTTAGTGATTTGGTCAAAGGATCGACCAAGTTCAAATCTGACATCACAAATTCTAGGGATATAATCCCTGTTTCAAGCAACTGTCGCACATTATTGTGCCTTATGAGTATATGCCTATTCTTCCCATTAAATATTTTACTCTTGGCCTTAGCAATTGCAACTTGGCTATCACAATGCATAAACATAGGTGGGGCTAATCTCGTCCATAAAGGGATATTTGCTAAGAGGCTTCTAAACCACTTAGCCTTAGAACTTGCCTTTTCTAAGGCAATAAGCTCAACCTTCATAGTAGACCGAGTAATGCAAGTTTGCTTGGTGGACTTCCAAGAAACTGCATTTTCACCAAGGATGAAAACATGTACACTAGTGAATTTCATCTCATCTAAATCTGAGATCCAATTTGCATCACTAAATCCTTCAAGGACACTTGGAAATCCACTATAGCACAAACCATAGTTAATGGTGCCTCTTAAATACTTAAGGACTCTACGAACAATAGTCCAATGGTCCTGATTAGGACTTTGGGTGTACCTACTCAATCTACCTACTGCATAAGCAATGTCAAGTCTGGTATAGTTCATTAAGTACATTAGGCTCCCTATGATCTGAGCATACTCTATTTGGGCAACACTGTGTTTTCTATTTTTCTTCAACTGTGAGTTGGGATAATAAGGAGTGGACACTAGTTTACAATCAAAGTGTTCAAACTTCCTTAGGATCTTCTCAATATAGTGTTCTTGAGAAAGTTTAAACCCATTAGGTGTTCTAGTTATTTTAATTCCTAGAATTACTTCTGTCTCTCCTAGGTCTTTCATATCAGACTTAGAACCTAGGAATTTCTTAGTCTCACACACAACCTCTAGGCTAGGTCCAAAGATTAGCGTGTCATCAACATAAAGGCAGATGACTACACATGTGTTATCCTCATACTTGTTGTAGACACACTTATCAACATCATTAATGGAATATCCATTAGTTACTAACACATGATCAAACTTCCTGTGTCACTATTTGGGAGCTTGTTTTAACCCATATAATGATTTAACTAGCTTACACACCTTTTTCTCATTCCTTGGTTGTTTTAAATTTCTTTTAAAGATCCATTTACAACCAATAGTCATTACACCAAGAGGTAAATCTACTAACTCTCATGTATGGTTATACATGATTGATTCGATTTCACTGCTTATGGTCTCCTTCTAGAATGGTGTATCAGGAGAAGTTATAGCTTTTTTGTAGGATCTAGGGTCCTTATCTATTAGGAAGGTGTAGAAACCATCTCCAAGGTTTGTTTTCTTCCTATCTCTTTTACTTCTTCTAAGTTCAAATTTAGAAGGTTCAATAGACTCATCTCTACTTGTTTTCTGAACTTGTTTTGTAACGACCCACACCCAACTATGTAGATATTGTCCGCTTTGGGCCCAAGGTGGCCCTCACGGCTTTAAAACATGTCTACAGGGTTAAGAGAAGTCCATACTTATATAGCGTCAGGAATTTCCCCCCTATCCGATGTGGGATATCACAAACACCCCCCCATCCAGACACAATGTCCTCGTTGTGTCCCACAGGATTGCGGGGCCAAACAGATGAACACCCCTATGGGGCCAAACAAATCCCCACATTGAGGTCGGAGATCGGATTTGATACTATTTGTAACAACCTACACCCAACCATGTAGATATTGTCCGCTTTGGGCCCAAGGGGACCCTCACGGCTTTAAAACGCGTCTACAGGGTTAAGAGAAGCCCATACTTATATAGCGTCAGGGACTTTCCCCCCTATCCGATGTGGGATGTCACAAAAGTTCACCATTTAGTTTCATAGGAAAGATGTTTTCAAAGAAATTCGCATTCTTTGTTTCTATTATGGTATTGACATCTATAAGACTATTTTCTGACTTAGTAACAAGAAACTTATATGCCACACTATTCTCAGCATAGCCAATGAACATTGCATAAGAGTTTTTAGGATCTAGTTTTTGTTTTTTAGGTTCAGGGAAAAGGATTTTGGCTAAACACCCCCACACTTTAAAGTATGCTATATTAGGTGCATAACCTTTCCATAACTCTTAAAGAGTTTTACTGGTTTTCTTGTAAGGTATTCTATTTTGAATATGACAAGTGGAGATGATAGTTTCCTCCCACAAGTTCAAGGGTGCTCCGGAACTTACCAACATTAGATTCATCATTTCTTTTAAGGTCCTATTTTTCATTTCTATTACTCCATTAGACTCAGGGGAATAAGGAGGAGTAGTTTCATGAACGATCCCATGATCTTCACAAAAAAGTTAAAGGGGTTGGACTCATACTCTCCTCCCCTATCGATTCTATGCTTTTTAATTTTCTTACTTAGTTGATTTTCCATTTCATTTTTGTACTTGATGAAAACATCTCTTGCTTCATCTTTGTTTGTTAAAAGATATACCCTTGTATACCTTGAGTAGTCATCTATGAAAGTTATGTAGTATCGTTTACCACCTCTAGTCATTCTATTTTTTAGGTCTCTTAAGTCACTGTGTATTAAACTTAGTAGATCTGATTTTATTTCAATTGTTTTGTAAGATTTTTTTGTGGTTTTAGATTTTACACAAGATTCACATTTTCCATGGTTTTCTAAGGATAGTTTAGGGATTAAATTCAATTCAACCATTTTCTTCATATATGAAAAGTTCACATGTCCTAGTCTACCATGCCAAATATTGCAAGAATCAACAATGTGAGCAGAAGAAGAAGATGCATTATTATTGATAATATCATAAACATTCAACATAAATAAACCCTAATTACAATAGCCCTTTCCCACAAATGCATCATTCTTGGTTAAAACTATTTTATCAGAGTCAAACAAGATCCTCACTCCTACTTTCCCAAGCAGAGATACTGACACCAAGATCTAGCGAATATCTGACACATTAAGAACATCACTAAAGGCAAGCACTTTTCTAAAGGTTAGCTTGAGGAGAACTTTCTCTTTACCAATCACTAGAGTAGATCTAGAAACACCTAAGAACACTTGTTCCTCTCCGTCCTTTACAGTGGTATAGGAAGTAAATGCACTTTTGTTCCCACAGATGTGCATGGTAACCCTAGAGTTTGTCATCTAGTCCTTCATATTGGTGACCATGCTCACCTCAGAGGAGATTACTACTATGATCTCCTCTGTCTCCATATTTGCCTTTGAATTGGACTTCTCAGTTCTCTTCCTATGGAAACATTGAGCTGCATGGTGTCCAGACTTGCCACAGACAAAGCAATTACCTCGTTTTTTAATAGTTGGATTTTGGACCTTGTTTGATGCATTGAGCTTGGTTCTAGAGTTTTGTTTTCTGGACCTATTTTTTTTTTTTTTTTTTTTTGGTTTGAGTTTTTTTTTTACTACATTAGCCTTAGAAGAAAATTCCTTAGCTTTCTCAACATTGTCCTTATTTCGATTTTGTTTCTCAATCCTAATATGGATTATGACATCTTCTAGGGACATTTGTTTCCTTTTATGTTTCATGTTACTTTTGTGGTCTTTCCAAGACTTTGGAAGAGTCTCTACTAAATAACCAACCACAAAAGATTTGGGTAATTTAATGTCTTCAATAACTAAGTTATTAATCAACAAGTGATAGTCATGAATTTGAGATGATACATCTCTATCCTCGGTCATTAGGAAATTTCTAAAATTCCCTATGGCATATTTCTGAGTTCTTGCATCTTTCAAGATATATTTTTTATTCATTGCATCTCAAATTTCTTTTGCAACTTTAAATTGACAATAAATATAAAAAAGTTCATTAGAAAGGGTACTTAGAATAGTATGCCTAACTTGTTTATTTCATGTTTCCCAGGTAGGCAACTATGGACCCTGTATTTTTGGCTCGATGCGTTCCCACTCATTTGGCGAGACTCGCTTTTGATTAAAATGAAAAACTAATTTTTTTATAAAAAGTTGGAGTCGTTATTGACTTTTATTTATTTTTTAAGGGGAAAACAAGTAAGAATAAAACCCCTAAAAAGACTCCTGATTTTTGTGGAAAAGTTGTCTACGAAAAACTTGAGTCTGGGTTTGGGGATAAGGTTACTTATTGGGAAGGTACGGTAAAGATTGTAACACCCTTCTAAGCCCCTAAAAAATGGGTCTCTACTAAATAAGATGAAGCAGATATGACAATTAACTAGGAAGTCAATGGATACCAAAATTATCATTGTTAAAAAACAAGTCATGATAATGAAATAATAAACAAAATGAGGGTGAGAGTGTACCTAGGTAGCAGATAATAACACGTTGTCATGAAAACAAGGTTAGTGTATAATGACAAGTGTAAAAAAATCTCACACAAAACCAAATCAAAATCAAACAAAATCAATCGCACAGTTCATTTGAATTATTTTCGAAATAAATGTTATGAATGTTAGGCCCCCACCAAAACCCAATTTATTTTGTTATGAATTAATTCTCATAAATTCCATTATTTTGGAATTATGAAAACTTATTCATTCTTTTATTTAAAAAAAAAAAAATTGAAAATGAGTTTTTTGAAAATTAAATTTGAAATTTAGGAACTTTTGGAAATGGAATTTTAAGAATTAAATTTGGGATATTGGAATTTTGAAAATTTTGGGGAATGGAAACTTAAAAATTAAATTTGAAATTTTGGAAATTTTGGAAATGGAAACTAAAAAAAAATTTGGAAATTTGGAAGTTTTGGGAAATTTTGGAAATGGAAACTTAAAATTAAATTTGAAATTTTGGAAATTTTGGAAATAACAATTTTTTTTTTTTAAAAAAAAATTAAGTTTGGAATTTTGGAAAATTGGAAGATTTATATGAAGATGATATCTTTTAAAAAAATAAGTTTGTGATTTTGGAAAATTGGAAGATTTATTTGAAGATGATATTTTTAAAAAAATAAATAAATAAATTTAGGATTTTGGAAAATTGGGAAATTTAGAAAATTATTTGAGAATTTTAGTTAGTGCGCTTAGAGAATAGCCATCAACAACCATGTACACATGGGAGGTTTAAGTGCAAAGGTAGGTCTGCTTTCTGAGTGCCACTTACTCTCCTTAAAAAAAAACATATTCTAAAAAAACTTGCCAACCTAGGACGTATTATACCCAGTTTTATCCACACCTATATATAAAGGATTTGAATCATGCAAGTCATGCGCCAATCGAAACCACTCAATATCTCAAAATGATAACTGTCTCACACGGGAAATGAAACCATGTTTATGCATTTTCTTTCACATGGGCCGGTGCTAGCGACAGTGGGGAATGAGGTCTAGATTGATAGGAGCTGAGGACCAAAGCTAGATGATGTTCCGGGGGTGATTGGTGGGCATTGTGAGTGGGATAAGCTGGCGGTGGCTGTGTGTGTGTGTGTTCATAATGGCAGCTTGGTGGTCTTAAAATATGATGGTGTGATCATGTGCTTGTTGCTTTTCTCCTCACAATCATGAAAACACGCACTAAAGTGACTGAAATCCCTCCAAAAATCAAGCATCAACACAACACCAATGTGGTAAAATGGAACAGCATTTATGGATCCATGAATCCTTCATGAATTTACCATAAAAAAAATTAATAACCATAGCCACTACACATTCATGAATTCTTTATGGATTCTCATGAAAATACTCCATTCACGGCGATAAAACTAACGACCACAATGTTCCATAATTCAGTCGTGAGAGGAATACTCTATACACGGCCACGATATCCCCATTGTTTCATTTTTAAAAAGCATTAAATATCAAAGCCACTAGCATGATCTCCACGGTTGCTGCATATAAATTCAACCATTCATTTTATTTTTAATTCCATCCACCATGTCATTGTCTTGTGAATCTTCATTAAATTCTCTAAATATTCGACCACTACATTCACACTTTCATTTTTTTTTTATTTTTTTTTTATTTTAAAGAATCAATAAACATTGAAGCCACTAATATGATATCCACTCAAACACCAACACGACATGAATTTCAGCCACATAACGACCAATTTCACTTGTATTTCTTTTCTCCATTAGCGCAACAAAGTGGGTTCACATGAAAGTGGGTATTCTCTATTAGATCTCCACATGAAAACAATTGCATCTTCCATTAAATATTTACTCAATGTGCCACCATTTTCAGCCATAAAAAAAAAATAAAAATCTATTAACCTACACGCATGGTTTCTAGTAAACCAACATTGTTGAATCATCTATTTTCCTTGTCAAATTCAACCATGAGAACACACGGTTGCAACTTTCCGAAAATTTATTTCTTCATTAACTGAAAGTATTTCCACCAAAATCATCCAAACACACTCATAACCAAGGCATTGTACCCAGAAGAAATGCATGGTGGTAAACCACCTGATGCACACTATGGGATGGACACCAAAACTAAAGGAAAACAACAATAATATCGCAACAAAAGAAACAAATTATAAACACAAATCATTAGGCCATTAAATGAAGATTTATCTCATGGAATACTAGTGAGCTTACAGGCTAGGTGAAAAAGACCATAAATTCTAAGAAAAAAATTATAATAATAAAAAGATGATCTTTAAGCATCACACAACGAAACTAGACCAAATTTGTATTATTTATCCATCATGAACAAAGAAACAGTTGTTGGAAAAAATGGCAACCAACTTGCAAATGTCTCATACATTAATAAACAACATAAGGCCATCTACTACTCATACCTCAAATTGACAAATAAACATCCAAGAACATCATACAATGAATGAGGAACAGGGTAATAACGAAAATAAACAAGAAATCTGCAATAGTCATACCTCAAGGTGTTCCTCTGTTTTGCTTCTTCTTTGTTTTACTTCTCAAAACCCACTTTACGGGAACGTCTCTTTCTACCCAGAAAATAAAAAAATCTCTTACCCATGCCAACCCTTTCTTCCTTTTTGTGTTGTTTCTCTCTTTGCCTGTCTCCCACTCTCGTCTCCTATCCAGTTTTCTCTCTCTCTCAAAACCTACTTTTTTCTTTTTCTTATTTTTCTTTGCCCTAACAACTCTCCCATCTCTCCTACTTTTTCTCTCAATCCCTTGCTCGGTTTTCCTTCTCTCCCAATTCCTTCTTCAAACCAGTTTTCTGCCACTCCTTACTCTATTTCTCTCTCTCATCTCTCTGTTTTCTCTTCTTTCCATCTGAATCCCCTCCCCCCTCTGTTTTTTCTTTCTTTAAATCTCAATGCTCTCCATCAAAAACCTCTTCCCCTTCCTCTAGACTTCCTTGGCCTCTCTCCTCTTTTCCTTTTCTTTAAATCTCAATGCTCTCCATAAAAAACTTCTCCCATTTCCTCTAGACTTCCTTGGCCTCCATTCTCTTTTCTTCTTCTTTAAATCTCAACTCTCTCCATCAAAAACCTCTCACTCTTCCTCTAGACTTCACTTTTGATTTTCTTTCTTCCATTTTAAGATACCCCACATGACTCCATTTTCCACAATCTCCCTCGGAAAACCCCAACATTTCTCTTTTTCTTTTAAAAAAAATCCTTTTTCCATGCATTTTTTTTTTCCATTAATTATTTTTAGAACTTCACTTTCCTATGCATTTTTTTTTTGTGGTGCAACTTCAGTCCTCTAGTAGCGTTCTCTCCTTACATCTCTTAACTTAACAACCATCTTGTTGAATTTTTTAGAGTTCTTGAACTCCCATGCAAAATAAATAAATAAATAAATAAAAGAGCTACAAATTAAAAACCTTATAATAGAAAATGAATAAATAAATAAATAAATAAATAAATAAATAATCATGCCAATTTGGAAAAGAAAAATGAAAAATTTCAATACAGGCATATATGAGAAAAATCTAAGAATTAATTCATGAAATAATAATAATGATAATAATGATGATAATAATGATAATAATAATGATAATAATAATAATAATAATAGTAATAATAATAATAATAACAATAATAATAATAACAATAAGATAAGATCACTAATCACATGCAATTTTCTGAAAATAAATAATTAGAAGAATAAATAAATAAAACAAGGAAACAAATAAATATCAAATGCATATAATTAATAATCCAAATATTAAACTAAAACACAATAAATAAAAAAATTAAATTAAAAAAATACAAAATACCAAATTGACACAATTAAATATCGAAAATTCATCTCAAGCAATCAAAATCAAAATCAAGCCAAATACTCACCTAATCTAAAAAATCAAGCAATAAAAAAAAATTTAAAAAAATCAATCTAAGGGAATTAGGCCCAAAAAAACATCTGAGTGACTTAGGTGAAAAGTGCCCAAGTGACCTAAGTGGGAATTGCCAAGGTGAACTAGGTGGAAATTAAACTGAGGAGGTGTCTAAGTGAGCCTAAATTAAGCTCGAAAGATAGCCAAGGTCATAATGAGAGTCCAAATGAGCCTAAATGGATTAGGTGTACCTAAATGGGTCAAGAATACCTACATGGACCGAAGTGATAAAAAATGTGCTAAGTGACCTAGAAGGTTGAGAAAAGTGCCTAAGTGATATAAGGTGATCAGAAACGTGTCAAGTGACCTAGGAGTGTACCTAATGGACCAAGTGCAACTAAATGGGCCTAGTGTGCCTAATGGACCAGATGTATCTAAGTGAGCCTAAATTAAGCTCGAAAGGCAGCCAAGAGATGACTACGAGTTAAAAGAGAAGTATGGGAAGACACTTGGTGTCACACCAATTAAGAGGACAAAATGGAGGGTCCACAACAACAAATCAGAACCATCTTCTAGTTTTGGGTTAGTCAAAATGTGTCCCAAGTTCACTACATCAATTGCAGAGAAAACCCTTTCTTGCCATCTCTTGAAGAATGTCTTGTTTAAGGAATCAATCTTAGAGGTGTCGAACAGGTGTGAACTAGGGAATCTTCCATCTGGGATATATTTCAAGATTGTTGTTTTAAGGGTATGGAAACAAAGGACTAGCCCAAAATAGACAAATAAAGAATAGAACGAATAACAAGGAAACTTATTGGCCGAGGTGTGACAAACACTGTCCTTGAAATAGATCCACCCTCCTTGAAGATGAACTTAGTGCACTAGGGTATCAGTGGTTTACCTCCAGGATTCAACAGTCAGAGAATCTCGTCTTGGGTGCACTTTGTAAGCAAGACGTGTACAACTCAAGTTCTGAAATATTTCTCCAGATAGATGTATGAAAGACTCTTTGAAAAACTCTGAAAATTTAGGTGTGTAGAGAGTGAAGGGTGATTTTCTTTTATAGGCCACTAACACAGTCCAAATGAGACTCTACTTGTAATCAGAACAAAACTCTACTTGTAAGTGGAACAAGATTCTACTTGTAAGCGGAACGGGACTCTACTAACATAATCCCGACGAGACTCTTCCCAAAGATAAAAGACCAAGTCAAACAGGATAAAAATTAAAATTTAAAAAAATATTTTGAATTTTGTAAAATTTAACCGAATTTGCTAAAACACTTTTTCACATTTACACTCTTCCTACACAAAGGATTTATTAAAATTAACCGAATTATCTGAATTCAATCTACACACTTTTCACCGAATTAACGTTTGTTTTATTATTATTTATTTGTTTTGCCAATTTGGTTAGCTTAAATCTTGAGTTCATTAACATTTGGTGATGTTTTTATTTGTTTTAAAGGATTAGATAGCTTGAATAAAATAATTGTCTAGATTGAATCCCATTTATTTGTTTTAGAAATAGAATAGTTCAAATAAAATAATTTTTTTGATTGAATCTTGTTTATTTGTATTAAAAAATAAATAAATAACTCAATAGAATATTTGTTTGAGTTGTAATGCTTTTAAAATTATCTAATTTTTTTTTTTTTTGGATTGAGTAGAAAATTTTTTCTTTTGTCAAAAATGAATTTTCTCCATCATGGATGTAGCTCCTTGATTCCAAATGAAAGGTAGCCGAAAAGGGGATCTAAGTTAGTTTTTCTCTTTTTTCCTTCAATCTTGTAAGTTAGAAAATAAAAATCTTCATTTTGTGTATTGATTGAGGTTTATTAATTTGCTTGGTCTCTTTTGCTTCCCTTAAAATCATTTTCAAAAGTATTTAAATCATCAAAAGGCTTTGAAAAAAAATATTCATTCTATATTTAGGCAAAGAATACATTTTCTTTAATTTAAAAATTATGCAACTCTATTTTATCCAGGTTGCATTCTTTTTTTTCTTTTTCTTTTTTCAAATTTTGTTTTTATTCACATAGGTATGAACTTATGCTCCCAAACTAATGGGAATACACAAGTAAAACTTATGGATATTGAATGGGGACTTGATGGGACCCCAACCTTTTCCAAACTCATCTTTGTTGCCACTTTTGTTACTTGTTGTAATCATAACCATCAATTTTTTAGAAATTATTTACAAGATGTATGCGATAATTGATGATTCTGTATACTCTGATTATTTTGCTATGCTATTTAAATACCAAGCATGCTAGGATTTTTTTTTTTTAAATTTAAATTTATTATTTATTACTATAATTTTGATCTAACCTCCTGTGTCTTGTGGAAACACATTATAAGTTACCTATGTTATTCATGCACGCTTCTTACCTTCGTATTTTAATTTCATAAATTATGTATTGCTTTATATAGGATCGTTATGTATTGCTTCGTATGTGATTGTCAACCTGTTTAGCATATATTTTTTATTGTTTGTTTGGCTTGTCATGTTGATTGAGAGACTAGTGTAAAATGCAAACTAACCATTGATATCCTATGATAACACTTAAGTTATGGTTTAGGTACGCACACTATCCTTTTATTATGCTTATGTTTTGACTTCTTGTTTGACATGTTAGTGCTAATAGAGTTTTGAAATCACCTTAGCTTACCCAGTTACTCTCATTCAATTGATTAATTTTCATACTTCCCTCAACTTGGCTAGTAGAGACATCTTTAGGGCTTAGGAGGGTGCTACCTCTTTGAGGTACCTTCCCAATAGATAACCTGATCCCTCGGACCAAGACTCAGGTTTTTCAAGACACGTTTTTTCAAAACTATGGAGTCACTTCTTTAAAGTTTTCTTTCTTGTTTTATTTTCCCTTTTAAAAGAAAATAAAATATGTGGTGATTCCCACTTTTCCAAAACTAATTTTTCACCATTAAAAAGTGAGTTTTGCCGACGAGTGGGGACACACCTGAAAAATGCAAGTCCACACATATACTCTCAAATTCTTGTTATAGTAACATGTCTTGCATGTTTATAATTTTGTATTATTATTGATGTATATAAAGCCTTTGATATTTGCCTTATTTACAAAGTCTCATTTAAGTTTTCTCATCATGTTTGACAATTCTGGTTATGATTGTTGTAATATTATGGTTTTCCAATAAACTTGTATATTGAAAGATATTTAAGGATTTACCCAACCACTTTATGAATGAGGAATATGATGAGATAAATCATATGTTTTAGTTAGATTATATTTGTACATCCAAAGATTGCAAATGTATTTTAACATGGGCTATGAAGTTATCCATTAAAATATGTATTAAAAACATCATGAAGGTATTATATATTGTAATATCTACCTAAAGGAGAGTTGTAGTATATATGTATTGTTTTTCTAAATTAGTTGTTTGAATCTGATTGTGTTTTTGCTTATAGCTTACCAAGTTTAATCACGAAAACATGATATTTTATGTTACATTGTTGTCCTCAAATTTGCTAATTATTTTGCAATATTAAGTTTATTATTGTTCTTCTAAATAAAGAATATCCATGATTGAAGACTAATTAATATCATCATGAATTTTGATGATATGTAAGAAATGAGCCCTTCAAAATGATATGATTGCAAGACTAAAGATCTTAGAAATAATTGATGAATTTTCATATTATGCAATCTTGTTTTAGTATAGACCACTTCAAATCTATCCAAAACACTATTAAGAATGAGTGTGATATAATTGAATTGGTCATCATATTTCTTTGAAAGGAAACAAGACTACTTGATGAAAATTCATTCCCTTTGAAGATTTATGAAACTTATAGGATCACTTTATTGAAAAATTATGAATAGTTGAAGGATTGCATAAATTGTAAAATATGATTTAAAAGAACAGTTAAGTTTTGTTCTTTTGTATGATTAAAATCATATTTCATTAATGTTTTCCTTTTAATGAGATTCAAAAAGAAATTAATAGAATCAAAGTATGAAGTTAGACAATTATGTTTTAAGGTGGTAAATGTTACAATTGCTATTAAACTCTTTAGGCACTCAATACTTATGTTATATTAAGTATGATTGTAATTCAATGCTACTCGGTTAGGAGTATGTCAAATATCTCTTACTACCCCAAAGGTATAAGATTTACAATCCAAACCGAAGTATCATGAGTGATTGTTGAAACTAATAATGTTGTGGTTCATTAAGAATGTTTATATCAGTGGGAGTGATAAGCACCATGAAATATGGTTATCTAAGGAGTTATAATAAAGTTGTCTTTAACTTTATAACTTCTAAAATGTTGCTTACTATTAACAAAGGTTAAAGTTAGTAAGTAACAACTAAATGATCAATCACTCTTAAATGAAGTTAATTGGACCTCTTATTATTAGGAATGACATTAAAAATAAACAAATAAAAAAAAATCTTATAAGGGGAAATATTTGTTATTCCAAGTATCAGCCATGTGGTATTATAACCACATAAAAAATTTTCAAGATTAGAAGTTTAACATGAAATGTTTGACTTTTAGTTTTATTTGATACTTCAAGCTTGTTTCTTGATTAATGTAAAAAGTGAGCCAAGTGGGAGAATATCATATTTTCATTAAGTGGCTCATATTTTAATGATTGAGTAAGTTTAAGAGATAAACTTATAGTTTTCAATTAAAACTATCATTGAAAGTCAATTAAAGTTGATATATAGATTTTAATATTCCTTTGTGATATCTTAAGCTCTATGATATCATAATGTTCTTTGGATTTAAGAAAACCACTATGATTTAGTAAATATATCCAAAGATCAATGGGAGAAAACTTATTTTTATATTGATAATGTCTTGCTAGTTATTGTTGGATTTCTATTTATTGCATTAAGTTATGAAATAAAATCTCAAAATTCTTTGATAAAATATATAAAAGAGACAATATTATGTGATGGAATAACATATCTTATGTGAAGTTACATGAATTGTTAGATTGTCTCATAAAGTATATATTTAAAGTTTTTTGAGATATTTGATGGATTGAAAGTGTTATGAGAGAGGAACCTTAATGTTGTATGTTTTCCATTTACTTTCAAATTCAATTATGTTGATAGTTAAAAGTCTACTTTTGCTATTTGTTCATATTAATTGAAGATTATGCAAAGGAATAATATTATGTAAAGGTATGATAATCTTCTATCAAAGTATGTATTGTGACATAATATGTCATAAATGATGAATTATGGGTGCGGAATATTATTTTAGAACTTAATTGGATTTGTCGAATTTATCGCCAAGTTGCTAAAAATAATATATTCTACTATCACTTCTCTTTCAACAACAAATATTTTATGATCATCGAGGACATAAAAGATAAAGATTTTGTTGTATATGAGACAATTTAGAAACAAGAGTGTTAAATTAATTGATAATGTGTACAACTTATGATTGAAGACCTAATTATGAAAAAAGTGCTACTAAGACATTGAATACCACGTAGAAATTACGAGTCTTAGGCACATTATGGTATTGATTTCATGATGATGATTATTTATTGAACACTCTAGAGCTTGATTATATGTTTCTGAAATTTCCTTATATCTATTTTGTATACATAATTTCATACAGATTGATGTTAAAAGGAAAGTCTTTGACAAAGACATTATTATGGACTATTATTGTACTTCTCATTTACAGGTCATGTTAAGTGGGAGCTATTTGTGTAGTACATGGAAGGAAGGGACTATCTTGAAATAGTGATGTACAACTGCCATGACTCTCATTAGTTTTTACTTAATTATGATTTATGATGTGATCAATGTAAGAATGTTTTATCTTCATATTTTGCACATTATGCTTTAATTATTAAATCATGAAGTGAAAGAATATCACATGGGCCAAGTGGGAGAATGTAAGAATTTTATGTGGCCCATGTGTATATTATTATGTGATATTTATTTAAATGTCAAATTAAGTATTATGGTCTAATAGATAATAAAGCTAAAATCGGTCAGTTTTTCGAGAAGTTAGTTTCCTAAATTAAAAGCACTTTGATGGAAAGTGCACTTCTAATTCTATAATGAAACTAGTCCTCTCTCTACCCTATAAATAAGCGTTCTATTCCATCAATAATATGCATAAGAGAAAACCTAAGGGTGAAGGGGTTGAGGGAGAGACACAATTTCTATTATACTTATTGTTTGGTCTCTTCAAAAATTCCATAGGTATTAAAGATATGTTTTTTGTTTTTTTTTTCTCAATAATAGAATTGTAAAAATCATATTATTCTAAAATCCTTGGCTATTATGATTGTTTTACAAGAATTAGAGTTATGATTGTTTTACAAGAATTGGAGTTATGATTATTCTACATGAATTAGGGTTATTATTGTTCTACATAAATAAAGAAAATCTAACATTTTATGTTTCTTATTTCTCAATAAAATATCTCCTAATAGTACTAATCATATATCTACATTTTTTTTCAAACTTAATTAATTTTCAAAAACCCAAATTATTAATTCCAATAGTAGTTAAGACTTAACTTCCTAAAAAAATTTATGTAGTAAAGCTAATATGATGTAAATTTAACTCACTTATTTGACCATTAGAATTCTTTGAATTTTTCCAATTCTTTGACTTGTGTTCTTAATTTTGCATTTTTTGACTTTTCAACCAAAAAAGTTTTTACACTCGTAATTTCCACATGGCCTAAAATACTTGGATATTACGTGATCTTTCAGTTTTCCTTGCCTAGGCATATATGGAGTTGTTGCGAATACATCATGCTGAAAAATAAGTACACCCTGTTAAAAATTAACTGCATCGAATCAACATCATGGTGGGGATCACTCTACTAAATGGTGGCAAGTCTGGCCTCAAGAATGGCAATGCAGTGGTTCTCATGGTGGTTAGAAGGGCAGTAGGGTGCTCCAGCCACGGTGGTGCTAAGTCAGCATTGATTCTTTAGTTGTACCAATCACCTGAATGTAGAACGATGGTTTTGGATTGTCTCAAGATTTGTTTAACCACAAAATAATAATAATAATAATAAAATAAGACATTGAAGGTACAGTAAAGAATTTAAGCAACCCCAAATGCCTTTGTTATATAGACTTGAAGGAGAAATGAATATAACTTACAATTACAACTGTAAAGACACCACGCATTTGGAGACATTCTAGGTAGAGCTTCAAGTGATTGAAAACAAGAAAAATCTCTATGCTTGAACTATGCAAGTCAAAATCAACAATAAATAGAAATAAGAAGCTGAAAACAATGTCACGTGATGCTATTCATGTCATTCTAGGAACAAGTCCCTCACTTTAAGAAATGGTTCAATGATAAGTTTTCTTGTTCTTCATTAGCTACCACATCCAATTCGATTGTGTCCAGCATCACCGTAGACTTTTACTTTTAGAATATTCTACCATCAACCAATGATCAACCATATTTCCAAAAGGATTCGTATTAATTTAAGATGAATTTATTATAGAACTAAAATGAGAATACACTTTAAAATATTTATTGGGAGTAATTCAATTATATTTCAATATATTTGAAAAATAACACTACTATGAAATTTAAGATACATGCCATAATTGATAATAAAAATATGAAAATAATTTTAGACAAAAGTTTTGATCTAGAAAAATCAACAGTTTTAATTTTGTTGTTGTCTTATATATAGTAGCTTGAGATACATACTTCACTCTGAATGCATTCCAAATTTGAGTTATAGATGGATATGTTCTTCACTATTTAAGTTTAATTGATAATTTATTCCAAATATGAGTTTATGAAACTAAGGGGTGTTTGTTTTTTTGGCTTTTTGTTAAAAATAATTTGTTTTCAGAATTTAGGTTGTTTTTTTTTCTATTTTTTCATGACTTATTATAAACTTTTTGATGAATAGAAAAAACCAAAATATTTGACTTTTTCTAAATAGAAAAAATAACATATTGGTTTTTCTTTATTTTTTAATGCTTAATAGAAATAAAATACTATAAAAACAAACAACCTAATACTTAATACTATTAAACATTAAAGTCCTATTTAGAATTAAGTATTAAAAACAAACACCATCTAAGTGTTTAGCTAATCTAAAAGAAAGAAAGTCAAGTTTTAGGCATTAGGGTTCGAATTTCCAAACTCCATAAAGTTATGAAATGACTACTATTTAAGGTGAACCATGTTGAGAAGTGTATCAAATTCCCCATTTTTATATATTCTTTTTTGTAGAAATGATATTATATGGAATGTTTTCAAAGTTCATATGTGATCGTAATTAGATTCTTTTTTAGAATAAAAAAAACCTAGTAGAAATATTTCTCTAAATATTTTAGGTTATGAGGGGAAAAAAGTTATGATATAAGATAGAAATAGAGATAAGAAGAGTAAGAGACATTTGATGAAGTAAGAGTGCTCACAACTTAAGTTGTAAACACAAAGACTAGGAAAACGATGGATGTTTAGGAACCTAGAAGTTGCATATATTTTGTTATTTGCGATTTTTTTTTATCATATAGTGAAATGTTATCTCTCATTCGTAGGTGTAGACATGTTGACCAAACTCTGCACTTTAAAACTTTGACACCTTTATATCTGGATTATCTTTACTTTTTGTGTTCTTTCATTCATATATTTGCATTGAAACTTTTGCAAGCCCAATAAATGGTATCAAGTTTTCATTAGCCCAACAAACTCAACGTTGTCCTTTCAAGATGTAGCGAAAAGGCATTTTAAAGGATTTGTATTTTATCATAAAATAGAAAAGAAAGACAAGAAACATTATAGAATTTTGACTCCTTCGAACCACTTGGCAATATATTTATCTTATATTGAAGATAAATATCTAGTCAAAATTTTATGGTGTTATACAGTCCACACAGAGATTAAAGTAATTAAGAAGGTGAAGGAAGATGGCCTACCAATAAGTTTCCACGAGGGCTTGAATGAACAAATAAGATAGAGGGATGATAAGTTTTCTTGTTCTTCGGTCGCTACCACATCCAATTCCATTGTCCAACATCACCATAGACTCTTTTACTTTTAGAATATTCACCATCAACCAATGATCAGCCTATTTCCATAAGGATTCATATTAATTTAAGATGGATATATTATAGAACTAAAATGAAAATACATTTCAAAATAGTTAGTGGGAGTAATTCAAATATATTTCAATAATAACACTACTAAGAAATTTAATATACATGTCATAATTGATGAAAAAAATATGAAAATAATTTTAGACAAAAGTTTTGATCTAGAAAAATCAAAAGTTCTAATTTTTCTTGTTGTCCTATATAGTAGCTCGAGATATATACTTCACTTTGAATGCATCCCAAATTTGAGTTATACGATGCATATGTTCTTTACTATTTAAGCTTAACAGATAATTTATTCCAACTATGAATTTCTAAAACTAATTGTTTAGCTAATCTAGAAAAAAAAAAACAGGAAGTCAAGTTTTAGGCATTAGGGTTTGGATTTTCAAACTCAATAAAGTTATAAAATAACTCATATTTAAGATGAACTATGTTGAGAAGTGTCCCAAATTATCCTAATTTTTATGTATATGTTCTTTTTTGTAAAAATATTATTATATAGAATATTTTTTAACTTCTCATGTCATTGTAATTAGATTTTTTATAGAATAAAGAAACCTAGTATAAATATCTCTCTAAATATTTAGGTAATGAAAGGGAAAAAATTAATTATGGCATGAGATAAAGATAAAGATGAGAAGAAGAGTAAAAGACACCTAATAAAGTAAGAGTGCTCACAACTTAAGTTGTAGACACAAAGACTAGTAAAATGATGGAAGTTTAGGGACCCAATAGTTGCATCTGTTTGTTATCCGTAGTAGTTTTTTATTGTATAGTGATCATTTATAGGTGTAGACATGTTGACCGAACCATGCACGTTAAAACTCTGTGTACCTCCATGTGTGGATTATCATTACTTTTGTGTTCTTTCACTCATATATTTGCATTCAAACTTCCGTCAGCCCAATAAATGATATCAGAGCTTTTATTGGCTCAACAAACTCAATGTTGTTTGACCCCTTCTGAGCCACTTGGCAATATATTTATCTTATATTGAAGATAAATATTTAGTCAAAATCTTATGGTGTTATATAGTTCCCACATATCTTAAAGTAATTAAGGAGGGGAAGGATGATGACTTACCAGTAAGTTCAGATGAGGGCTTGAATGAACAAATAAAATAGAGAGATGGTGGAATATAAAGAGGACTTTGCTAGCAAGCGCACCTGGCAATGGATCTTAATGCTTGAGATCAGTGTTGGATGCTCTCAATCTTTTAGGGTGTGGTTCCTGATCATCTGCTTTGTTTTCCCCGGCATCATCATAGCCCCTTTGATGATCCAACAACATCATGATATGGGTGTATATCAGCTGAACTCCGCACCTCATGATATGGGTGCAAGTAGACGGATAATTAATCAAACTATCAACATCAATCGCAGCCAGAAAGTGCCATGGTTGATTGCGGTTGTACTTATTTGGAATAGCATTCTTAGGATAGAGAGCCACCCACAATTGATCTGATCCATCATCATTAATCTGGCAGCAGTTATGCCAAGAAGAAATGGAGAAGTCATCCACAATTTCATCCGGATCACCACGCAATCTCAGATAAAAATGATCTGGATCATCCAAATAAGTTCCTCTATGATAAATAGAGAAGAAAGCAAATCCCAGAAAGTGGTTATCCTCGTACCAATTCAAAGGGAGGCTCTATTCTTACTTGGCTATACCCACCCTGGAATTCCACCATCTCCTGAGATAATAATCATCTTGCCTTTCTTGCAATTCAAGTGCTGCATGTACAATCAAAGCTAATATGTAATTGGAGTACTACTGGGTGGATGAAAAGTTTTACGTGTCGTTATTAAATAAAAACCATACCTCATTACTTGTTGGTTTGAACCATTTGAGGAGGGAAGACCAGAGTATAGATGATGGACTTGATAACATTTCCAGCTTCGTGAAATAGCTGGCATGTATTGCTCGTAGACTCGATGGAAGCTCTGGAATTTCTTGGAGCATCTTGCAGTGACTGATGTAAAGGGAACGAAGCTTACAAAGTTGAGAGATGCCAGAAGGTATGCTAACCATATGGTTTACACTTAAATCTAAATTTTCTGAGGAATATGGACCCCAGATATTAGTGGGTATTGACCCTTCCATTAGATTGCAGTGACTCAAATTTAGTGCTGCTGAGGAGCAAAAGCCTTTCAGATTCTTGGGGAACCTCTCCAAGTTTGAACAACCATGGAGCATCAGATATTTAAGGGATCTCAAATCATAAATGCTGTCCGGAAGAGTCACAAGGTGATTGCAATTCCTCAAAGACAACTTTCTGAGGCCTTTCAGAATTTGAATTGATGATGGTAATTCTTTTATAGCTGTTTCTTCCAAATAAAGATCAAATAATAAGTCTTCCTTATCCTCCATGATTTTTGGAAAAGCATCTAGATTTGAACAAACAAAGAGTTGGAGGTCTTCAAGGGACTTTAACCTGCAAATGCTACTTGGAAGACTCCTCAAGTTTTTGCAGTGTTTCATATACAACTCCTTAAGTCCAGTGAGATATTCTATTGGGGAGGGTAATTCCTTAATAGCAATTCCATCAAAGTGAAGATAGGTTAAAGCTTTCATAGAACTCTCCTCTATTTTCAGAAATTTCTCCAAGTTTGAGCAATTATTCAAGTAAATAGTTTCAAGAGAGTCCAAGTATTGAATGCTACTTGGTAAGCTCGTAAGGTTTTCACACCCACTCAAACTCAACAAAGTTAGCTTCTTGAGAACTCCAATAGATGAATCAACAATATTCAAACTTGTAAAATATCCAAGTTCTAACTCCTTTAGATTTGGCATATTTGAAAAGTTCGATATTTCAGTGAGCTGCTTCTATCGTTGTAAATTTAAGATCTTTAACTTTCCCAAACACTGTGACAAAAGGAATTTTGATTTAGTAAATGAATTTTCATAAACAAAAATTAATCTCAAACAAAATAATATGATGAAATACTAATTATACCTTATTTCCTTGCCAAAGTTGTTTTATGTTGTTGTCCATCATGTTGAGTACAACAAGGTTCTCTCCATGAACATTTGACGGCAATGATTTCAAAGGGTATCCTTTCCAATGAAGATATCTCAACTGTTGTGAAGGAAATTGAAAATCTTCATGAAGAATAATTTTATACTCATTGTTCATGGAACCACAATAATCCATCCCATAAATCTTGAGCAATCTAAGTCATTTCATCTTTACAAAAACCTTTGTACTAAATTGTAGTTGTTTTGATCTAGACAAGTTTAAGAATATGGCCAACATTTTTCATCCCCTACAAACTATAACAAAAGGATTAGGCAAGCATAAAAGAGATAAAGCTAGCTAAAATTGTATGGATATGTAACTTAGACAAAAATGATATTGCTCACATTTACATATTTTTATGAAGCTTAAGAAAGTTCATGAGTTTGATGGTTACCTTCTTCATTGTAAATGCATGATACACATCACTCGGATCCCACAATTTGCTCCATTTTCCACGACTATCAGGAAATTCAGTATGAATAATGTTCCATCCCATTTCTTGTATCAAATCATGCATAAGTATTTGATTGTTGGAAAGAGATATAAGACACTTATCATAGAGGACTTTTATTCCTATCTATGCATACAAATCACAACTATCCAATATCCTTAAAACAAAAAGCTTACTTTAAAAGCACATTTTGAATTTTTACTTCAGGTTCTCTTTCCAATTTACACAATTCACTTTCCCATTGGAGTATTGTCTTGTTAAACAAGAGAGAACCAAGGACTTTTAGAGCTAAAGGCAGGCCATGACAATAATATACTACACGATCCGAGAGGTGGATAAAGTCTTGTTTCGGAAGATTTTGTCTAAAAGCAAAGAGACTAAAAAGCTCACAAGCTTGTTCATAATTTAATTCCTCAACCTCATATACGTCATCCATTTCTTGTAACAAATGTTTACTTCTAGTTGTTATGATGACTCTGCTTCCTCTTCCAAGCCTATCACAATTTCTGAGTAAGTATTCTAATTGATCTGAATCATCAATGTCATCAAGAACAATAAAAACTCTTTTAAATCGGAGAACATTTTTTATCATATTAGCTCCTTGGCCAACATTGCTTACATTTTGATTTCTCTCCGCTTGTAGTAGATCACAAAGAAGTTGATTTTGTAAATGATGCAAACCCATAGTATTGCCGACTTCTCTAACATTTTCGAGAAAGCTCATATACTCAAATTCACGAAAAAATTTATTATTTACAACTTTGGCAACAATCGTCTTACCTATTCCGCCTATTCCACATATACCAATCATACGAACATCATTCAATTGATCAATGCATAGCCGCCGAATTATCTCATTTTCATGAGAATCCATACCAACCAAGTTGGCACCAACATCAAACATTCTACAATTCGATCTCATGAATATATTGTTGACGATTTTCTTAATATGCTCGGACTCATACTTGCCAATTGTAAAGTACATGTGATGATTAATTAGGCTATAGCTGATTAAAAAATAAATACATGTTAAGCTTCTTCATGAAAAATGAATTATAGTATAAAAAAAAAATATATATATATTAAAAGTATTAAGTTTTAAAACTCAAATTACACTTTTAGGACATTTTCATTGTATCAAGTATACAAGACAATTTTCTACACAATCACAAGATGACCGTGAGGAGGACTCGTTCGACTCATTGGAAGAGCTATCTTTTATTAGAAGATATTGGTTGTCACTAGATGATTCTACCGAGGTTTGACTAGATGAATCCGACTATGACTTTATTTTGATGAGATTAATCATTTGTCGTTTGAGACGCTTTCCTATGTCTAAGTCGGCAATTATTTCTTTGATTTTGCAATTTGGGGTGATATGTCCCTTTTGCCACATTTGAAACATTTAATATCTTTCTTTTCTATTTTCTTTGAAGTGTTTTGATATTTTTTATTTGAATATTTATTATGTTTTGGTTTTCTACAAAAGGATTCTTCTTTGAATTTTAAGTATTTTTTATTTAATCTATTTTTCTTTCATCTATAGTATTTTTCATGTTTGGTCGAAAGAGGAAGAGATTTTCATATCCATATTGGGCACAAAACGATCCTAACTCTTTCTTTGAGGTTTTAAGATCTTTTTTGTGGGTAGCATTAACTTTGATCATATAACAAAGATTTAATGCTTTTTGATTGATGAAATTGCTTAATTGGCCATAAGTAAGGAAATCATAAGGTATGACACCATTATACATCTCTTTGATTCTAAGTTGGACTTTTTGACTAAAGGACTTGGATAACCCATTAAGAAATCTTTATTTCCAATAGGGCTGGTTTACATCTGGTTTGGTGTGGACTTTAGCAAAGTATAACTCTTTATACCATCTATAGTCACTAAGCTTTCTACATCTAATGTTTTGAAGGATTTCTGAGGTTCAGGCTTGAAAGGCAATTGGATCTCCAAGGAAGTGTTTGGTTATGGCAAATATTGGGGTATGAATTGAATTTTGATTTCCTCTTTCATCTAAGCTGGTTTGAATATAGTTTTTTTCTTCTTCAGTGAGAGTATTATCCCACCAACTTTTGAGCTGGCCAGTGAATCCTGCAATCAGGTGTACACTGATCAGATGGTCAGAGTTTCTAGAAGCTATTGTGTCATCAAAACCACTCTTCAAAATGGTGGACTCAAACGATGGGCTTCAAAACCGCCTTTCAAATTCAGAGACACATGCACAAATGACAACCAATTTTCGGTGGATTTCAAACCATTTTGAATCTGTGGACTTCAAATCTGTCTCCAAGGGCCTATATGAGGCTCCCTCTTCTCATTGTGAGGCAGAGAAAAAGTTTGAGTGAAAACTTAGAGAGAGAAAACAAGTGAGATTTTCCTTTGTAAGATAGCCTTGTATTTGAGAAAGCTCTCAAAATTTGTTGTAAAGCTCTCTTCAAGGATTGTAAGTTTCAACTTTTCAAAGTTCTGTATATTTTATGTTTTGAATGAAAGTTTATATTTCAAATTTAACTGTGGATCAAGTTTATTATTGAATATTTAAAGAACCTCTTTGAAAGTCTATGAACTTTCTGAAAACACTGTCAAAGTTATCTGGGTTTTAAGCGAGACCATTGTGACTCCTCCAGATTCAACTAGGAGATTTCTTCAAAGTTCGTATTGATATTCAAATTGAAGTGTTCTTCTTGCTTTAATTTTCTTATCATTCCCCCGATCTTGTATTTATTGGTATCAGAGCCATGATAGTTAATTTTCAAATTTAATTTGTTATTTTATTTTATGATTATTTGTTTAAATCCAAACTGTTTAGCGTTGGTCAACCCATAGTATCCGTTGGTAAGCCATTGTAGCCATGCTAGCATTTAGGTGTTCCCGGTGGTGGTCCTACTAAGTTGCCCAGGATTTAAATAGAGAACCCATAGAGTAAAATGTCAAATTTGTTTGGAAATTTTTCTAGAAGTAGCTATCATAGTAATATGAGTAGGATGAAACATGATCTCAAAATGCTAGAAGAAAATACTTCAAAATTTGAGAATCAATTGAATGTATAAATTGATACTCTGGAACTATATATCAAAAATTGGGAAATGCCAAGACAACATATCAAAGATATTTATCAAATAGGTACTTTCAGATTTAGATCAACATATAAAATCAAAGTGTTCGAAAACACACATTCTATAGGATCAGAAACTGAAACTATAGAACTCCTTAACCTCAGGGACATTAAGATGTTAAGAGAACAATCTTACAAAATTCTTCACATAGGAGCCATTCAAGTAGCAGTCAAACCATTAACCTGAATTGGTTAAACAAACCAATTTGTGTTTGCCTTAGAGATGCAAGACACAATAACTTTGATGACTCCTTGTTAAGAGTCATGGAATCAAACATGGCACATGGCCCTATTTATTTCAACTGTTTCCCTTACCTAGAGTTAAGTTGTATAGATGATATGACTATACACAAATCTTTAACTTTAAATGTTCAAACCAAGGGTTATGACATGGACCCTTGAGCAAAGAACATTCTTATATTATATTGAATATGCTAGAAGGTCATGACCACCTCAGTAAATGCTAAGTGTTTATTGAAATCTCCAAAAGGGAAAACGCTTTTGTTCCAAGCCAATGAGGAACATTCCTCAACTATGACCCCTAAAGAAATCCCTTGGGAATCTTTAACTCATTCAAATACTTGGAATTTCACACAATTAGCTCTTCCAAAACCTATTCAAAATAGGAAACCTCTATTTATCATGCAAAATGATAAAGGAAATGTTACTATCCAGTTTCCAAAAAGAGAAAAATGACAGAGTACTAGGATCTCTATTCAAGGAAGTAGAACTTTCTCTCCTCCTAGACAATCCTTCGAGGTAAATTCTCGAAAGGCTTTTATCAAATTAGACAAGGTGGATTTTGCTCTTAATATCCCTCATCCTAGGTATGTTACCCAAGAATCACCTTTAACTTTTCCAACACTCTCAAATGATGCCTGATGAACCTAACCAGTTAATGGTTATAGATAGTACTAAACCCTTCCAAATAGATAAATAATATCTTCACAAAGAAATGAACCTTCCAAAACATGATCAAAAGAGAATGGTTTTTTTTCTACTAAACTCACCACTCAAACTAGACATAAGTTTAGGAATGAATGGTACAAGTGTATGGAAACACATAGGATAAATATTCTCATGTTTTCATACTTAGAAATGTATGCTTCAAACAATAATATTGACTACCCTTTCCTAGAAGTAAATATGTTTCAACAAGGTCAAGTCTGGAAAACCACTTCAAGTAAAACTATAGTTTTAAATCATCCTCCTTTAGAAGAAATAACCATAATTGCTCAAAATACTGAAATTATAGCTTCTCCTTTCAAAACATTAAATCTCAACGATACTGAAGGTAGAACAATAACCTTAAAAGACTGTAAAAACCTTCAACAACAAAATAATTTTACAAATCAAATTTTAGGCACTATTTCCTCTCAACTTGATAGGATAGAAGACAAACTAGAAACCCCTCACATATTTTGCCAAATAGTCAGACCTCATTTTCTAGATAGGAATCTAGATAAGAATCGCCCAATTTTCAAACCCATGGAAGCAGGGAGACACTTAAACTATCAAATAATGATGATCTAATCAAGACTTTAACAAAAAGGATTGAACAATTAGATCTTACCAATAAACCCTCATCGTCAAATACAAAGTCTATAAATATGATAACAGAAATTACACCTACAAATGTAGATAAAATAAGAGCCATATTTGAGGAACAAGACCCTCAAATAAATAGGATTAGACATCAATTTAAACAACAAACTAAGACTAGGAACTGCTATCCTAGACCAACTCCTCTTGATCTTCAATATGAAGAAAGGAATCAAATCACCCAATCAAAGTATGATGGAGATGGCATTTATGAATGGAACATAGATGGCGTAAGTGAACACTAAGTCTTGAATATTCTTTAAGAAATGATTATGGCCTCCAGCGCCTACTGATTCATGCCCAATTGGTGTCTCAGCTGATTCGTGTCCAGTTGGTGCTCCTTGATTGAGGGAGTAATCAACAAAATTTATACCTACAACACCATACACTAGGGTAGCAAATAAAAAGCTACTATAGTATAGTGGCTCTAGGATCGTCCACTGGAAAAGGTTGACAAGATATCAATGATACCAATTCCAAGTGAATTGGTCTTGTTTCATTTCATGGTTAGCTTAAGAAGTAAAAACACAAACTTTGGTTGGTGAAGGTTTAGACTTAAACTAACTAACATAACAGAAGTTTGGAATAACTTAGGAAGAAAAACATTCCTTGAAGAATTAGGTTCACTGGGGTGGTTCCTCATGCAAAAGACATAGCTCCGGTCAAATGGTTCATATCCTCGCGTTAGAGATTCAACATATAGTCAATTCTCTAACCGGTGTGGTACAGATTCATCCTTCAATTGGATTTCACTTTAATTCTCTCACTGATGCAACTTGCAATGGTTTAAGCCTCTCACTAAGCCTTAACCATTCAAGGTGATTCTTAACCTTGGATTACCCGTCAAAAGCTCGCAAGAGATAACTAATGGATGTCTCCTAGGAGTCCAAAAGCTTATCAAGTGTTGGCTATTATAGAAAATCCTACCTTCAAGTCACCTCCCAGAGGCTCGCAGGGGTAAACTAGTGCATTTCCATGGTTGGAAATCACTTGCCTTACCAAGTGTTGGCCCAGGTGACTCCAAGGTGTTTTAAGTTAACTAAAAACATTGAAATCACTAAAGGATTTCACTTCCTCTTCAATACTAGCTAAAACCACAGAGCTTTGCATTCTTGCACTTGGAACCTTCCCCGGCAACCTTAGCTCCAAGGAATTAGAGGTTTAGTTACTCATTCTCTGGGGAAAACTCCTCAGAGAGTTCATAACTTAGTATTAACTAAAAAATACAAAGTGAGAAGGTAAGGCAGTAGAAAGAAAAAACCTTTACTTGCTTACCAAACTTTTACAGAAGAAAACTCCTCTCCTTCAGAACAGGCTCCCGAGAGGTATATATATGAACATAATATAAAACTAATTGTTACAAAGATATTTAGTCTTTTTACTAACTTAAAAGCTAAGGAATCTTGTAATTGGAGGCTTACAAGGAGTATTTTGGGATTTAGACAACAAAAATCTAATGAAAAATATCTCCCAATGTCGGTAGCAAATATCGGGAGGCTTCAGGAACCATTTCACAGGAGAAAAATGGTGTCTGCGAAATTTCACAGACACCCATGAGGGCTGCGAAATATTTTCGCAACACCAAGCTATCTCTGAAGGGTTGCGAAGTTGGCTTCCATCTTGAGGTTCGTAGCTTCCCTCTCGCGGCATAAATTGGGCATTGTCAGAAGGAGAAACATTCTACTGTACAAAAATGCTGCGAAATCACTTTGCAACAAAAGGGTGATTTCGCAGCACTTTGCAAAATGCTTCCTTCAGCTCGGAGTGATTGGCTTGTAATAACTGCAACTTCTTCGTTTCAACTCCGAATTGCACACCGTTTGAAGCATTGGATTGTTGACTTCCTGAGATTTGAAATGGTATATAGCATGCATCATTTGGACTTCAGGAAGTGCTCCAAAAGTGGCTGCTACGACTGTCATCAAGAATATGCTTCATGGCTGATCCTCTTTGCTTTTTCTCCTAGCAATCCGGATTTACTCTTGGCAAATGACTTCTAAGCTTTGCCCAAGATTCCTCATAGCTCTCCTCAGTCTTGACTTGCTTTGGTGGCCAAAATACTAACAAAAACACCAAAACTTACACAAAATGATTAAAATTGCTTTCAAGGACCCTTAACATGCCAATTGAGTTAAAAGGCCTAAACTACTACTCAAAAGTGGTTAAAAGGATTGATTATAGGCTAATCAAATAGCACTTTTTGAGTAGTAATCACTCACCCCAACCGACATATTGCTAGTCCCTTAGCAATGTAGGAGAGAAAAATGAAAATAAATAGCAAACTAATCTAAAATATACAACATCATGCTAAAGGAAAATAATTCTCAAGTGGCATGATGATCTAATTCTCACATGAAGCATTAAAGAAATACAAACCCAAATCTCAACAAGCGTCATAACAACTATGCTAAACACTGTCAATCAAGGGAGTACATTATGCAAATTGAAGTTTTAAAATCATTTTCACTTCCTAAGAATCAAACTTTAATCTTCCACAAAAATCTATGTGTATTTGTTACTTAGCTTCCGAGAATAATATGCTAAACTAGTCTCACCCCCAACCTATCTCTTTTCAATACTTTAGCAATCTAACCAAAATCAATAAGAAAAGAACACATTTTTTTTTTTTTTAAAGGCAGTATAATGGGGTACTTTTTCTGAATTGTCCATGTAATGGGGGTCCATCGATGACTCCCAACCACTTAAGGTTTAGGGCACCAAGCTTTAAGGATCTTTCAACCACTAACTCCTCGGATTTTTCCCCGGACTTTTAAGAATGAATTTCTAATACCCAAGCATTTACCATATGCTAACTCTACCTATTCACCCTTATAACGAGCATTGAGGTCGGTGACTCCCAACCAATTAAGGTTTAGGGCACCAGGCTTTAAAGATTTTCACCATATACCCCTCAGACCTTGCTCGGGTTTCAAGGCAAGCAAACAACTTTCTTTATTTCAAAGGCTCATTGGCCTTTTGCAGGGTGTTTCAGTTTTTATTAAATGAGGTCAAATATACCAAGTCCCAAAACTATCCTAAGTCAAGAGGGAAATAGCTTTTCATCTTATAATCGGAATCTAATGTGCACAGTGTGAATAGCTTAGAATGGAAGAACTAAATTCAATTTCAGTAGAAGTTTCAACAATTGAACCACTTTAGTGAGCATAATCCATACTCTATGTCAAGTGAAAAACAACAGTTCAATTTCTCTTGGTTTAATTTGAAAATTTTTCCTCAAAATTCATGGAGAATAGAATAACAAAAGTAAAAAGTAAAACTACAACTAACTAACCAATATAATTACAATACCAAAAAGAATCAGCATACTTCCTTCCTCATACCCCCCAACCGAACTGAGCATTATCCTCAATGTGATTTGAGTGACTGTAATTAAAGGGAGGAAGTGGTACCTCCTGGTTGATATCAAATTCGAATATTGATTGGGGATAACCACATGTTTCAAAAAGAATAGAATATGTGAGAAAATGAAATAAGGAAAATTTAATGCTAACTTTTAACAAGAAATATTCAGCTTGTATTACTTTCTGTTCATTCAAGTACAGTGCAAAAAAAACAAAAAACACAAGGAATCCCAAGTATAGTACCAAAATACTGGGATTTCTTTTCAACTAAAAAAAAAACAAAATACATAGAAATATTAGATAGATAGTAGTCTGATGAGTGGTGCTGGGGCTAGAACTAGGCAGATGGATCTGCTGCCTCTTCAGTAGGTGCATCAGCAGGGGCTTCTGGTTCTAGAGGATGAGACTCTGAAGGCTGAGAGTGTGGCTCTGGTGGAGTAGATGTGGAGGGCTTTACAGCTCGTGGCAAATCGAAATGGGCTTGGAGTTGCCTTAAGATGGCAGCTTGTTGAGCCTGTGTGGCTAACATCTGCTCTTGGCATGCTCTGATGGATGCCATCTCTTGAGCAAGATTGCTCTGAGAAGCTGTAAGAGTCTCCAGTGCACGGCACAACTCTCGATATTCGGATATAGGAATGACCATCCTCGGCTCAACTGATGTGGATGGCTGAGATGCAGCTGGGGCAGCTGGTGGAGCTCTAGGGATGGCGGGAGTGGCAACCTGTGATATCCTCGAGTCTATGCCTTGGGGAAGCTCTCCTTGCACTGGCTGAGGTTGCTCGAGCTGATCAACTTTGTAGGCCGTCATGTTATTCCATTTATCAAGGGTGAATGGCTCACGGCAAATTCGCTTTCTCTCCAGCTGAGGCTCAGCAGGGTATCCCAAGTGTTCTAGAATTTGGCAAAGTAGCCTTGGAAAGAGGAGGAGAATGCAATCAGCTCTTTGCAGCTTCTTTTTGTGAACCTTCTCTTCGAAGTAGAGAAGGGCTGGCAGAATCAAATAATGAGGCCCAAAGAAAAATCCTTCTGACATCTTGTAAAGAGCTTCTAGGAGGACTCTCCTTCTTTGGGTCCAATGCTGCAATGGATAGATATTATGCCTTAAAAAGGCATCAATCAAAAACATAACTGGAGGAAGCTCCCCCCTCAGCAGGTGTGATCGATTTGCAGCTCCTCTGGAAAGGGCACGCACCATCTCCAACTCAGTAGGATTTGCCCAAGCTCTAAAATTATCGAATTGGGTTGGCTCAAAAGGAATTTGCAGGGCTTCAGCAATCTGGCGTGCTCCCAAGATGCCATGTCTCCCATCAATAGTAAAATGAATCAAAGTTGGATTTCTGACCTCTTTGGTTGTCATGGATTTGTAGAAATCCGTGGCTATCCGGGGGTAGAAAAAATCTCTTGGAGCTAGCAGATGCTCCATATGGTACCTCCTCAGCAGCTGGAATGATTGGGCTAGCTCTGGCCTCACTCTAAATGCTGCTAAATTGAAACACAACTCTGAATGGAATGGCCGAGATCGACAATCCAAATTCCCCTTGATTGGGGGCTGGGCCAACATTGGCCTTCTGATCACTTCTTCCGGAGCTACTTCAGCTTGAATTTGGGGCTCTGGAAGTGGTGCTTGAGACTTCTTCGATTTTTCTTGCGATGCTGGAGATGGCACCGACGACTGAACTGGCGAGGGAATTGGAGTTGAATTTGGTGAGGATACCGGAGTTTGAACCGGTGACTGCTCTGGGGATTGCGCAGGGGATTGCTCAGTCAAATCGATGGGTTCTAAGCTCTCAACCCTTGGCTTCTTTTGTAATGGTCGACCTCCTGACCTGGTTAGATATCGTTTTGCCGGCGGCTTTGGTGGCGCGGGCTTCACCGGAGGTGGATTTGGTCTCGACGGCGAAGGCTCTGGAGCAGAATCTGGAAGTGGCTCCTTTCGCAGCCCTTTTTTGCGGTTCGAAGGAGATGACGACTTAGCTCCTCGTGTTCGAGCCATTACGGGCTACCGAACTTTGGCCGACGTTGATGATCTGAGAGGATGACCGGAGGTTGGACAGCGAGGCTTACTGAAGAAGACGAAGAGGCTGCGAAAATGGTGCTCTGATTTTTGAAACCCTTTTCGCAGCTCAACTGACCGGTATAAATAGGAAAAACGGAAGCCCAAGGGTCAGTTTAAGTTTCGCAACAAAACGCCAATTTCGCAGCAACTTGCCATTTTCACAGCAACTTCGCAGTGTTTTTCGCAGCTGCAAAATTGATGTTACTGTGCTGCGGAGTGACACTCGTGTGCCAAACCCCACTTTCGTAATTGCGAAATTCCCTGTGGAATTGGACTTTTGGTGCGAAATCAGCCTTTTCCTTTTCGTAATGCGTTTCGCAGCTGCGAAACTGATGCTCCTATGCTGCGAAGTGGCACTCGTGTGCCAAACCCCACTTTCGCAATTGCAAAAATTCTCGCAGAGAGACCCAAAGTGTTGCAGAATGATTTGGCAACAAAATGCCGATTTCGCAGAGGTTTCCTTCATTCTGCGAAATTTCGCAGAGCTCTGTTTTTCCTCTGTTTTTCCTCTGTTTTTACTCTGTTTTTGCTCCAATTTCGACCCGATTTTTTTTCTTTCAATTCCCTTGAAATTTCTTCCACCTGGGATCATTCAAAACGATTAAAACACACCTAAAAACATGATTTAAGATCAAAAACTAAGATCAAATGTATGGAAAAAACTTGAAAATTTACAAAATTTACAAACTGAACTGTGGTAAAACCACGTCCAGCAAACCCTTTTTCACTTAGGCTTTTTGAGGTTCAAGGAGGTTGATTGCCTCCTTTTCTGGTCTGAATGGCTCCATGAATGGCTTGAGACGATATCCATTGACTTTAAAGCTGTCTTTGCCATTGGAATTCAATAATTCCACCACTCCATTGGAATATACTCGGTGAATGATGAACGGGCCTATCCACCTTGACTTGAGCTTCCCAGGAAAGATATGGAGTCTTGTGTCATACAGCAAAACTCTTTGCCCTTCCTGAAATTCCTTGTTGGAGATGAGTTGGTCATGCCACTTCTTCATCCTTTGTTTTGCAACTTTGGAATTGATATAAGCATTATTTCTTAGTTCCTCCATCTCATTAAGGTCTAGATATCTCTTTTCTCCTGCCTTGATCAAGTCCATGTTCAGTTTCTTTATTGTCCACCAAGCTTTGTATTCAACTTCCACAGGGAGATGGCATGCTTTACCATAGACAAGACGATAGGGAGACATCCCAAGAATAGTCTTATAAGCTGTTCTATATGCCCACAATGAATCATGAAGCCTAATAGACCAATCTTTTCTATTGGAATTCACCACTTTCATCAAGATGTTCTTTATTTCTCTGTTAGCTAGCTCAACTTGCCCGGAAGTCTGAGAATGATAAGGTGTAGCCACCTTATGCTTCACTCCATACTTGGATAACAGAGCTTCAAAAGGTTTGTTGCAAAAATGAGCACATCCATCACTGATTATGGCTTTGGGTACCCCAAATCTTGAGAAAATGTTCTCTTTAAGAAACTTGAGAACCACCCGTGATCATTTTGTTTTACTGGGATTGCCTCAACCCACTTAGAAACATAATCTACCCCCACCAAAATGTAAGAATTACCAAAAGACATTGGGAAAGGTCCCATAAAGTCAATGCCCCATACATCAAATAACTCAACTATCAGAATGGGGTTCATAGGCATTTGATTTCTTTTTGTTAGCTTTCCAAGCCTTTGGCATCTATCACAACTTCTACTCATGATGTGGGCATCTTTGAAAAGAGATGGCCAAGTAAACCCTGATTGCAATACCTTCATGGCTGTTTTCTGAGAGGCAAAGTGGCCTCCACATGCATTCTCATGACAATGAGATAGAATCCCTTGCTGCTCATCTTCAGGAACACATTTCCTAATGATCTGATCTGCACAATACTTAAAGAGAAAGGGCTCTTCCCAATAATAAGCATGAATGTTGGCAAAGAAGTGCTTCCTGTCCTGTGCATTCCATTCACTTGGAATTTCACCAGTTACTAAATAATTAGCAATATGAGCATACCAAGGAGTTTTCACTAGGAACATGAGTGATTCCTCAAGAAAATCATCATTAATAGGCAAGGGATGGGAATTATGTGCTATAACTAACCTTGACAAGTGGTCAGCTACCACATTCTCCACTCCTTTCTTATCTTTGATTTGAAGATCGAATTCTTGTAACAAAAGAATCCATCTAATCAACCTTGCTTTTGCATCTTGCTTTGTCAATAAATACTTCAAGGCTGAATGGTCAGTAAACACAATGATGAAAGACCCCACTAAATAAGCTCGAAATTTGTCCAAAGCAAATACCACAGCTAACAATTCTTTCTCTGTAGTTGTGTAGTTCCTTTGAGCTTCATTTAGTGTTTTACTTGCATAGTAAATCACATAGGGCTTCCCATCTTCCCTTTGGCCAAGCACAACTCCTATAGCAAAGTCACTGGCATCACACATTAGTTCAAAAGGTAATTGCCAATTAGGGGCTCTAACTATTGGAGTTGTTGTTAAAAATTTCTTCAATTGATCAAAGCTATGCTGACACCTTTCATCCCATATAAACTTAGCATCCTTAGCTAACAGCTCACAAGAGGTTTTGAAAGACTTGAAAAACCTTTTATAAACCTCCTATAGAAACCTGCATGGCCAAGGAACTGCCTTACTCATTTTACAGTTGTTGGAGATGGTAATTTGACAATGAGCTCCACCTTTGCTTTATCAACTTCAATGCCTTTTTCAGAGATGATATGGCCAAGGACAATTCCTGACGTACCATAAAATGGCATTTCTCCCGCTTGAGCACCGTGTCATTTTCAATGCATCTATGAAGAACCTGTTTCTAAATTAACCAAGCATTCCTCAAATGTACCTCCATATACGGTGATGTCATCCATGAAAACCTCCATAATTCGCTCCACCATATCACTTGAAAATACTCAACATACATCTTTGGAATGTAGCAGGTGCATTGCATAAACCAAAAGACATTCTCCTGTAAGCATATGTTCCAAATGGACATGTAAAAGTGATCTTTTTCCGATCTCGCCAAATCAATTTCAATCTGAAAATACCTCGAATACCCATCCAAGAAACAATAGAATGGATGTCCAGAGACTCTCTCTAGCACTTGATCAATAAATGGCAATGGAAAATGATCTTTCCTGGTTACAGCATTCAGCTTTCTATAATCAATACACACCCTCCAACCTGAAGTGAGGCGTGTAGTAATTTCTTCCCCTTTTTCATTCTGAACCACTATGATTCCTGATTTCTTAGGTACCACTTGGGTAGGACTCACCCAAGGGCTATCAGATATAGGGTAAATGATTCCTGCTTGTAGTAGCTTCAGCACCTCAGCTCGCACCACCTCTTGTAGATGAGGATTCAACCTTCTTTGAAATTGACGAATTGGCTTTGCTTCCTCCTCCATATATATATGATGAGTACAAACTAAAGGACTAATGCCTTTCAAGTCAGATATTTGCCATCCTATTGCCTTCTTACACCTCTTGAGAACTTCCATTAAACAATTCTCTTGATGACTAGTCAGAGATGAAGATATCACAACAGGACATTGATTATTCTCCTCCAGATAGGTATATTTCAGCTCCACAGGTAGAGGCTTCAGATTGAGTTTTGGAATTTCTTTTTCAATAGCTGCCTCCTCTTCCTTATTGAACAAAGGTAGAATCTCTTCTATCTTTCTCCAACTTTGTAGAGTAGCAAGCCCCATAGGAGATTCAGATAAACCTTCCTCAATATCCACAAGACTTTCATTCAACTTGTCTTGCATATTTTGATTACAATGCTCCTCCACCAAAGCATCAATAATACATAACTCCTCTGGTCCTTCCTCTTCTTCCGGAGTGATTTGCTTTTTAGACAAATAAAAAATATTGAGATCCAGTGTCATGTTACCAAAAGTCAGTTGCATAAGCCCATTCCTGCAATTGATGATTGCATTTGAAGTTGCAAGAAATGACCTTCCCAGGATGATAGGAACTAAATTAGCTTCCTTTACAATAGGATCTGTATCAAAAACAATAAAATCTACTGGATAGTAGAAATTATCCACTTGAACCAATACATCCTCAATTACCCCTCTTGGAATTTTCACTGATCTATCTGCCAGAGATAGAGTGATTGCTGTTGGCTTCAACTCTCCAAGTCCCAATTGCTTGTAGACAACATATGGAAGCAAATTCACACTTGCTCCCAAATCTAACAAGGCTTTTTCCACTACCTTTCCTCCAATCACGACTGAAATGGTAGGGCTTCCAGGGTCTTTATACTTCAAAGGAGACTTACACTGTAAGATTGCACTTACTTGCTCACCAAGAAGGCTTTCTTGTTTACAATCAACCCTCTTTTGATAGTACACAAATCCTTTAGGAATTTTGCATACGTTGGAACTTGTTTGATCATATCCAGCAGTGGAATATTAACTTTCACTTGCCTCAAGACTTCAAGGATTTCAGCTGCATTTCTAATCCCCCTTTTCCCATGTAATGCTTGAGGAAAAGGTGGAGAAGTTGATTTCTTCAGCATTTCTTCCTTCAAAAGCTCTTTCTCTAGAATTGCTTTCATTGTTGAATCAGAGTCCTTCTTTTCTTCACTGATCTCACTCTCTTTATCTTCCATTTCCTTCCCTTTCTTTATCTCTTCTTCTTTCTCAACCTGTGGCTCAGGCATTGGCTTCTCAATTTTCTTACCACTCCTTAGAGTGATCAAGGCTTTGACATCTTTCACCTGTGATGATTCTCCCTCTTGGCTTTCCACTTCATGGACACCTTTGGGATTTTGGTGAGGTTGAGAAGGAAATTTTCCCTTTTCTTGCAGTGTATTCAAATTTGTAAGCTTGGAGATTGAATACTGGATGTTATCAAATTTTTGATTCATATCATTTTGCATTCCATCCATCCTTTTATTCAACACATTCTCCATTCTATCAATTCTTTGATCGACTCGAGCATTGGTGGCTTCTTGCTTTCCAACAAAATCTTCCACTACCTTGCTGAGATTGGTTATTGCTTGTTCAATACTTGAAGATTGTTGAGATGGTGGATCCGGCTGTTGGTACTGAGTTGCTTTGGCCTTCCATGAGAAATTTGGATGATTCCTCCAACTAGAATTGTAAGTATTTCCATAAGGCACATTCTTATTGGGCCTGAATTGTCCAACAACATTTGCTTGATCTCTATACATTTCCCTTTCAGTTGAAGTTGCAGGGCATTCCTCCACCAAATGTTCATATGAGTCGACAATTGGGACACGGCTTCGATTGCACTGGTGCTTGACCAATGACTTGCACTTCATGAATTCTTTTCAGCTCCAGCTCCTCTAATCTTCTTGTCATAGCTGCCATCTTTGCTTTCATGTCATCATCTTCTTTCAAGGCATACATCCCAGCCTTTGCATTGTAAGCATTCAACTGAGACTTCATTTTTCCCACTTCTCCTTTAGTCGGTTCATCCCATCCCCTTGAAACTTCAGCCACATAGCTAAAAAAATCCATAGCTTCCTCTGGATTTTTACTCATGAAATCTCCTCCACACATTGTCTCGAGGAGTTGCTTCATTGAGGATGACATACCATCATAGAAATAACTCACCAGTAGCCAAGTATCAAAGCCATGATGAGGGCAAACATTTATAGCTTCCATGTATCTTTCCCAACACTCATAGAATTTCTCATTCTCTTTAGCTGAGAAGTTTGAAATTTGCCTTTTCAAGCCATTTGTTCTATGAGTAGGAAAAATTTCTTGAGGAATTCAACTTGTAAGTCAGTCCAAGAGCGGATACTCCTTGGCCTTAAAGAATTAAGCCAAATTTTGGCCTTATCCTTTAAAGTAAAAGGAAATAACTTAAGCCTCATCAAATCAATTGAAGCTTCTTCCTCTTGGAATGTATTACAAACATCCTCAAATTCCTTGACGTGTGCATACGGATTCTCACTCTCCATTCCATGGAAAGTTGGTAGAAGTGGAACAAGATACGGTCTGATCACTAGCTGCTCTGTAGGGGGCACTATACATGATGGTGCACTCATACGAGGTGGATGCATACGATCCCTCATTGATCTAAATTCATTGGGATTATCTTGACGACCTTGGTGACTATGCTGATCTTCAGGTGTAGCTTCCATGATATTCAAGATTACTTCCAATTCTTTCCTCTGAGGTGTATCACACTTAACAAGCCTTCCTCCACTGTCTCGTATCCACTTTGGCATACACAACTAGTATCCTTCTATCTTAATTGAAAACAAAAGACGACAAAAGAAACAGGGCTACTACAACAAAATTAAACTTGGCTAAAAATAAATAAATAAATAACTTAAATTATAAAGAAAGAATGAAAATTAGTAAAATGAAAGAAACTTTACCAGCTTGTGATAAAAATCACAAGTACTCAACAATGGTATCACTACAAACTTGACACTCAAGTCCCTGGCAACGACGCCATTTGATTCGTGCCCAATTGGTGTCTCAGCTGATTCGTGTCCAGCTGGTGCTCCTTGATTGAGGGAGTAATCAACAAAATTTATACCTACAACACCATACACTAGGGTAGCAAATAAAAAGCTACTATAGTATAGTGGCTCTAGGATCGTCCACTGGGAAAGGTTGACAAGATATCAATGATACCAATTCCAAGTGAATTGGTCTTGTTTCATTTCATGGTTAGCTTAAGAAGTAAAAACACAAACTTTGGTTGGTGAAGGTTTAGACTTAAACTAACTAACATAACTGAAGTTTGGAATAACTTAGGAAGAAAAACATTCCTTGAAGAATTAGGTTCACTGGGGTGGTTCCTCATGCAAAAGACATAGCTCCGGTCAAATGGTTCATATCCTCGCGTTAGAGATTCAACATATAGTCAATTCTCTAACCGGTGTGGTACAGATTCATCCTTCAATTGGATTTCACTTTAATTCTCTCACTGATGCAACTTGCAATGGTTTAAGCCTCTCACTAAGCCTTAACCATTCAAGGTGATTCTTAACCTTGGATTACCCGTCAAAAGCTCGCAAGAGATAACTAATGGATGTCTCCTAGGAGTCCAAAAGCTTATCAAGTGTTGGCTATTCTAGAAAATCCTACCTTCAAGTCACCTCCCAGAGGCTCGCAAGGGGTAAACTAGTGCATTTCCATGGTTGGAAATCACTTGCCTTACCAAGTGTTGGCCCAGGTGACTCCAAGGTGTTTTAAGTTAACTAAAAACATTGAAATCACTAAAGGATTTCACTTCCTCTTCATTACTAGCTAAAACCACAGAGCTTTGCATTCTTGCACTTGGAACCTTCCCTGGCAACCTTAGCTCCAAGGAATTAGAGGTTTAGTTACTCATTCTCTGGGGAAAACTCCTCAGAGAGTTCATAACTTAGTATTGACTAAAAAATACAAAGTGAGAAGGTAAGGCAGTAGAAAGAAAAAACCTTTACTTGCTTACCAAACTTTTACAGAAGAAAACTCCTCTCCTTCAGAACAGGCTCCCGAGAGGTATATATATGAACATAATATAAAACTAATTGTTACAAAGATATTTAGTCTTTTTACTAACTTAAAAGCTAAGGAATCTTGTAATTGGAGGCTTACAAGGAGTATTTTGGGATTTAGACAACAAAAATCTAATGGAAAATATCTCCCAATGTCGGTAGCAAATATCGGGAGGCTTCAGGAACCATTTCGCAGGAGAAAAATGGTGTCTACGAAATTTCGCAAACACCCATGAGGGCTGCGAAATATTTTCGCAACACCAAGCTATCTCTGAAGGGTTGCGAAGTTGGCTTCCATCTTGAGGTTCCTAGCTTCCCTCTCGCGGCATAAATTGGGCATCGTCAGAAGGAGAAACATTCTATTTGTACAAAAATGCTGCGAAATCACTTCTTGCAACAAAAGGGTGATTTCGCAGCACTTTGCAAAATGCTTCCTTCAGCTCGGAGTGATTGGCTTGTAACGGCTGCAACTTCTTCGTTTCAACTCCGAATTGCACACCGTTTGAAGCATTGGATTATTGACTTCCTGAGCTTTGAAATGGTATATAGCATGCATCATTTGGACTTCAGGAAGTGCTCCAAAAGTGGCTGCTACGACTGTCATCAAGAATATGCTTCATGGCTGATCCTCTTTGCTTTTTCTCCTAGCAATCCGGATTTACTCTTGGCAAATGACTTCTAAGCTTTGCCCAAGATTCCTCATAGCTCTCCTCAGTCTTGACTTGCTTTGGTGGCCAAAATACTAACAAAAACACCAAAACTTACACAAAATGATTAAAATTGCTTTCAAGGACCCTTAACATGCCAATTGAGTTAAAAGGCCTAAACTACTACTCAAAAGTGGTTAAAAGGATTGATTATAGGCTAATCAAATAGCACTTTTTGAGTAGTAATCACCTACAAATCCAGATGAGACTTTGACCATCTGATCAATGTACACCTGATTGCAAGATTCACCGGTCAGGTCAAAGGTTGGTGGGACAATTCTCTCACTAAAGAAGAAAAAATCTATATTCAAACTAGTTTAGATGAAAGAGGAAATCAAAATTCAGTTCATACCCTAATATTTGCCATAACCAAACACTTCCTTGGAGATCCAATTGCTTTTCAAGCTCGAACCTTAGAAATCCTTCAAAACATTAGATGTAGAAAGCTTAGTGATTGTAGATGGTATAAAGAGGTATAATTTGCTAAAGTCCACACCAGGCCAGATGTAAACCAACCCTATTGGAAAAAAAGATTCCTTAATGGATTACCTAAGTCCTTTAGTCAAAGAGTCCAACTTAGAATCAAAGAGAGGTATAATGGTGTCATACCTTATGATTCCCCTACCTATGGCCAATTAAGCAACTTCATCAATAAAAAAGCATTAAATCTTTTTTATCTAATCAAAAGTAATGCTACCTTAAAAAAAGATCTTAAAACCTCAAAGAAAGAGTTAGGATCTTTTTGTGCCCAATATGGATATGAAAATCCTCTTCCTCATTCGACCAAACAGGAAAAATACTATAGATCAAAGAAAAAGAGATAAATAAAAAATACTCAAAATTCGAAGAAGAATCCTTTTATAGAAAACCAAAACATAAGAAATGTCACAAAATCCCGCCTCTTTAAGGGTGTCCTCCACGTCGAGGAACATGTACTAGGGTGTATGTGCCTACTCATTTACTTTTAAGATAATTTTTAATTTAAAATATATGAGATAATATTTCATTCAAATTAATATTTTTTTATATTTATAAGAAATGTATTCCTTTTACATCAACTCCCATAAGGGTTTTTATTTCCCTTTTGGTTTTCAATTTTTTAGAAAATGATTTTCATTTTTTTTCATTTTTTAAGTTTGGTTTTTAAAATAAAAAAATGAAAAAATATTATCCAAAAAACACCATATTAATGAAGCGAATAAAACAAAATAATGTGAAAACAATAACAAAATCATGCAAACAATACAACACACAAAATTTACATAGTTCACCCAAAATAGGTTACATCCATGGAGTATTGCATATTTTCATTATAGGGATAAAAATAATCACAAGTGTTTACAAACACTTACTCCTCACAAATCAAATCCCGGTTACACCCGAAAGAAAAATAATTCTACAACCCTTAATAGAACATTACTTTTTCACTTAAAGAGTTACATCACTCTTTTCTCTTAACCGGGGATGAGTAGAAAGATGATAGGAGACCTTTATTTATAGGCTCCTACAACCACTAGGTTTATATGTAAATTACATGTTATTATCGAATTCAAGTAACATTACATGATTCAAAATTTGAATATGTCTACAATTTCCTCACCCAACATTCTTTATATATCATACATGCACATACACATGGCTATGAGATTTGTCATGTGCATTCCATGTCCCTATATCAAAGACTCCACCACCAACATTTTCGTCCCTAATTGTTATTTTCTTCGAATATAAAAATAAAAATAATCTAAACTAAGTAGGCCTAATTATTCAATTCTTACATAGACAGACTATTTATAGCTTCAAGTCAATATAATATATTTTATATAAAAAATCCTCAACGTGCATTGAAATGATGACAAAACCATCGTCTCCCGTTTTTACCATAATCTTAGTTACTAAAAATAATTTTGACTTAAGATTAAAATCATAATTAGCTATAATGTTTTTGGGCTTATTTAAAATCCAAGCCTAAAATTTAAATTATAGTTTTTAGATTTTTTTTTTACAAAGTTTTGTTATTTTATTTTAAAATATTTTATTTTATTTTTGTTTAAACAAATTACTATTATAAATTTATTATATTAATTTTTTATCTTGTATTTATTAATATGTAAATAGTTATGTAACTTATTTGATTATTTTTATTTTTAATATATGAACTTAAATAAGTTGTTTTGTATATATTACAATAGGTAGTTGTGTTTATCATAAAACTTTTTAAGTGTAATTTTTGGCTTTATTATTTTTAGTTTTTTTTCTATCAGGTTTTTCTTTTCATTTAATTTTTTTTCTATTTATTTTATGTAAAAATATTTTGGTTTATTTTTGTTAAAAAAAAATAAAATTACACAATAAATTTATTGTATTAATTATATATTTTTGTATATACTTATATTATAAGTGGCATATAATAGCTAAGTTCAAATTTAGGTTACAGTGTTAAATATTTTCATGTGGCATGGGGGAATTCCTTTAATAGATGGAACTTACATATAGTTATAATGATAATAAAAAATAATAATAATAAAAAGGAAAATTCAAAATTGTCGTTTAAGTTTTAAGTTTAGATTTTAAATAAGCTTAACTAATTTCACAATTTATTAAACACATGTCCAAAAAAAAAGTAGAGTTGAATTTCTTACAAGTGGGAAAAAATAAAACTTACTGCTCAGGGTTTTACCATGAGCTTCAATTCCTCCATGAGGTAAAAGAGCTTTGGGTTAGGAGGAGTTCGTGGAGAGGGCGGTGGTGTCGTAGGCCAGGCGCATTCAATGTCTGGGTTCATCTGACCTGGAAATGTAAACATACATGCAAACTACAAAACCAAACTCTACCTTTCATGAAACTAAACCCTAGTTTACCAACAACAAAACAAATCGATTTTCACTACCGCCAACAACAAAACAAACTAATTTTTGGAGTCCTTGATTTTTTAAATTTTTAATATATATATATATATAAAGATAAAAGATTCATTTATATGTTTAAAATTAATAATCTTAATATATTGGAAGGAGTTTCAATTTTATATTCTCATTTTTTTTCTTCTCATAAAATATTTTTTGATAATAAATAATGTTTGAATTCCTCTTATATTGTTATCTTTGAGTTTATCTACTTAATGCTTTAACCATGTCATCTATGTTTAACATAGTAAGTTACAATCATCTTTCTACTTTTTTATACTTCACTTCAACATTTCCAATTTCTAGATTGGTTTTCATGCCATAAAAAGACATTTACCCTCAATTACTACTAATAAGGTATTATATCTTAAACATAATATTAAAAAATATTAAGTTTTGAATTTGTACTAATTAGTAACCTAATCAAATTAATCTTAGTTAAAGCTACAACTCTATAGTCCATAATGGGGCATGACAATGAAAGTTGATCCACCAATTTTATCGATGATGGTAAAAAACATTTTGACAAAACAAAAGAAATAATGATTTATTTTCTCAACTTATAAAAATTAATTAATTTTTATTATATGTCATTTATGATAACTTTAATTTCATATTTTTACATTAATTAGAAATGCAATTGTTATGAATATTAAGTTTTAAATGAGTAAAATCATTACAATTTAGATTAGCAACCTATTTATAATTAAACAATTTGTGTAAGAAAATCTACATACTCTCAAAGCCTAAAATATCTATGCAATAATTCTTTTAGTGGGGATTCATCATCCTTTTTCATTGACCTCATGTCCTCGATTTTTATATATATATATATATATTCTACAATGAAAAACAACCAACAAAAAGAAATGGTTGAAAGAAAATAAGAGAGTGAAAGAGAGTTGTTATTTATTTGATATGAAGATATGAAAAGACGAGATCCGACATCTATAAAAAACGATAAATAAGAAGGCTCCGATATCTAGTTTATGAAATATTTTTGACAACGGGTTGTTATAAAGTAAGTAATATAAATAAGAATGATAAATAAGAGGAGATGTAGAAGAATATTAGAATTTAATGGGATGCAAAAAATAGTAATAAATAAAAAGAAGCATAAAAACATATTAAAATTTAATAGTATGAACAAATTTAAGAAATAAATTAATAAGATGAAAAGATTGATTTTGATGTTTTAATTTGTTAATATTTATTGTTTTCTCATAATTGAAATAGAAGCTAAAAGGTCATCATGGTTTCTCAATTTATATAATGTTGATGATACTTGAATATAATTTTTAATTAATAAACTTATAAAATAAAAGGAATTATAAGAAGTAAAATAAAAACACAAGAAATGTTAAATAAGTAAATAATGACAGTTAACATTTATCAAGGTAATTATAATCCAATGTTGGTACAATTTATTTTTTAAAAAAAATTTATATAATAAAAACTAAATTATTATTAATATTGATTTTTTTTTAGAGAAAAACTCAAACCCTTGTCTAAATCAATTTTTTTTCATAAAAAAATTCAGTAACAATATTTAACTCTTCATTTTAAAAGAAGAATATAAACTAATGAAATTTAAAAATGAAAAAAACATTAGATTGAAAATTTCATTAAAAAAAAAAAACTCAAGCTTTATATGATAGTAATGAAATGTCTTGAATGTTGTATGAAAATTGACTTATGTTTTGTAATTCTTAAAATAAATTTAGCCATTTAATAATATTTTCTTAAGAATGCCTTTAGTTTGCTAAAATTGGATTAAGGGCTAATTAGAAAGTGATTATGGTAAAAATACTTATAATTATTTTTATAATACTTTAATAGAAATGTCTTTATTATAAATTTATTAAATATATTTAAGAGGTGGAATGAAAAGTTTGACTCTTACATTTTAATTTGTTAGCATTTATTGTTTTTTCATAATTGAAATAGAAGTTAATGGATCATTATAGTTTCTAAATTTATAAACTACGGATGATATTAAAGTATAATTTTTAATTAATAAACAAACAAAATAAAAAATAATTATAAAAAGTAAAATAAGTAAAATAAGTAAAATAAAAATATTATCATCCTAAAACATCATTTTAAAAAGAATTAAATTATGATATTTTTTTTTATAAAGATTATCTAAATCTTTTTTTAAGTAATATATAAAATTTATTTTAATTAATTTTTTTTAAGATGAACATTATCTAAACCTTAGTATTGTTTTTAATATATTTTCTATGATTTTTTTAAAATAAAAAATTGTTAGAGAATTTGCATTGTTTTTAATATATTTTCTATGTTTATAGATATTATTTAAAAATAATTTTATTCACAATATTTTATTTTAAATCATTTTTTATATTTTTATAATTATTTTTTAAATACAATTAAAAAGAGTAAAAATTATTAAAATATTTTTAAAAAATATATGAGTGAAGAAGACTGGAGTCATTTGATGCAATTCATCTTCCTAAGCTGTTTTTCTTCTGTGGGCGGGCAGACAGGCTTGTGTCTCTTTGATTTCGAAATTACTCAGTAGTGACTTCCACTTCCCAGCCATACTTCCAAGCAATACAGGGATAAGGAAACCGGGGCACCAAAACTTTACTCTCCTCATTCCTCTGTAGTTAGCACACAGGTCTCTAAGGGTTTTAGAATTTGGGACTCATCTTTTCTTTTCTCATTTCTTATCTGTAGGGACCCCTCCCTCTGAGAAACACGTGGCACGCATCTCATAGTGACACGTGGCGCATCATCAGCCGGATCGCCATCATCCGGATTTCCCTAAGAATACACATGATGCGCTTCTCCTATCCGGACTGCCTCAAGGAAGAGCAAACGACGCTTACAAAACATAGACATCCGGACGACTTCCATAAATACATCCGCTCCACAATACACCCGAATAATCAGCATATGCCATCCGGATATGATCATCCGGATCATTGACTAAAGTAAAGCAAGTCTTACACGTTATCACAACAACCAGCCATGGCCCACGTCCCGTCACCTGCAGAGTGAGAAGACAAGATGAAGTGACAACAAGTCACTTCCCACGATCATTCCACATGACCACTGCCCACGATCTCTGACAGCCGCATCACCTACCACGGTTTCTGACAGCCGCCCGTGGGGTGATGATGACCCTGCTGCCACCTAATGTCATCATGACAACATAAAATATCTCCTCACCATTAATGAGAGGAACAGTACCCCTAGAGCCATATATATAAACCTTCACACGAAGAGGAAGGTAACCTCCTGATACCTAGGAAAAGACCAACTGTTTCATTTATCTCCCTCTCTTATCATGGCTAACAAAACCATCGGAGGGTGCGTCCGGACGTCTTGTCCGGATGCCTTTTGCAGGTATAACGACTGAATCAAGAACCTTTGTGGGTTGAGATCGCGTGTCTATCCATTTGGCAACTACGTGGATCGCCAGGGACGCGAGGCATCAACATTGGCGCCGTCTGTGGGAACTCTATTTTTCATTTGATTCAGTCACTAGCAAAGATGGTCACACCTTCCCGAAGTTGATCATCTGGTAGAGGAGAGGAAGATAATTTTGAATGGCGCTAAGCCATCGAAAGGAGGCAGTTGGCAAGCGAAAGACAACTGAAAGCTCTCCTCCAGGAGACAGAGAGGTTAAGAGAAGAAAACGCTATATTACGCATTCAGGCCTCAACGTCAGGGCCTCCCCGTCGTCAGCGTTCGAGAGGCCAGGTGGCAAACTCGAGGCCGGAACCAGAATCAATATATCCTGAAACAGCAGGAGCTATCCCAGGAACATGCAACATAAGGCCTCATGAGCCACACACATCCATGCCTCGAGCTCCTCGTGAAGAAAGCTCAGACTCCACTCATTTTTCAGCAAAAAGACAACGTGATAGAAAATCTCAGTTGTCGAGTTCAATGCGCGCAAGATTAGGCCCACAAGAGCCTGGAAGATTTAGGCCACCAGTAGCGACAACTTGGGCACCACGCCCTGACCCTATGATCACCCCCATAATACAGAACGTGCACCCGCATCGTGACCCCATGGTCACTCCCATGATGCGGAACGTTCACTCCCACCCAGCGGAGCAACATACTGGGAGAAACCTCCCAAACGAGCCACCCATTGGCTCCATTAGCAAAAGGCTGGACGACATGCTCTCCACGCCCTTCTGCTCTCATATCATTCATTACGAGCCCCCAAGGGGATTCCTCGTGCCAAAATTTTCCACATACGATGGGTCTAGCGATCCCTTCAATCACATCATGCATTATCGACAGCTCATGACGCTCGATATTGGCAACGATTCACTATTATGCAAAGTATTTCCCGCCAGCCTACAGGGGCAGGCCCTCTCATGGTCTCATCGCCTACCTCCTAACTCTGTTGGCAATTTCAGGGACCTCTCCGAAGCTTTCGTGGGGCAGTACTTGTGCTCCGCTCGACACAGGAAGAATATCAGCACCCTGCAGAATATAAAAATGCAAGATAACGAATCCTTGAGAGAGTTCGTGAAGTGGTTTGGCCAAGCCGTACTTCAAGTAGAAGCTTGCAGCATGGATGCTGTCCTACAGATCTTCAAACGAAGCATCTGTCCAGGCACTCCATTTTTCGAATCACTGGCCAAAAAGCCTCCTACAACGATGGATGACTTGTTCAAACGCGCCAACAAATATTCAATGCTCGAAGATGATGTACGGGCAGCCACCCAGCAAGTCATGGTCGCTGGACAGGCAGCTAGGGAAAGTGCAGAAAGAAACGCCAAACCTCCGGACCGGCCAAGGCCATCTGACCGAAGGCAGGAAGGGCCAAGTCGCCCGGAAAGACCACCTCTCACACCCCTTTCCATATCGTATGAGAAATTCCTCCCAATGATCCAAGGCTTGTCCAACTTCAAGTGGCCTAGACCCATCGGAACGGACCCATCCACAAGAGATCGTAGTAGGAGATGTGTCTTCCACAAAGATCATGGCCATACAACAGAGACATGCCGCACTCTCCAATATCTGGTCGAGAGGCTCATCAAAGCAGGGCATTTGAAGCAATACCTCCGCTCGGATACTGGGGGCATGGACATTTCCCAGCATCACAACTCCGGAGCCCCTAGGGCCTTAGCTGCCCCCAAGGCCGTCATAAACTATATCAACGGAGGACCGTCTGACGAGGACTATGACTCTAGGCGAAAAAGGCAGAAATTGTTGCGGGCCGTGTCAGTACGCGAACACATTAACTCCATCCGGCCTGGATTAACTAGAGAGGGCCCTCGCCCCATAGATGGGACAATCATTTTCCCACCAGTAGATCCCACCCGGACACTGCAGCCGCATCGTGACGCCCTCATCCTCTCTCTAGAGATAGGAGATTTCGATGTGAGACGTATCTTGGTCGACCCAGGCAGTTCGGCCGATCTCGTGCAAGCATCGGTCGTTGACCATATGGGACATAGTCTCGCAGGCCTTGAAAACCCCGGACGAATTCTATCCGGGTTCAACGGATCATCAACCACATCCTTGGGAGACATTATACTGACGGTCCAAGCTGGCCCAGTCACTCTCAACATACAATTCTCGGTGGTGCAAGAGTTATTACCCTTCAATGTCATTTTAGGTCGCACATGGCTTCACTACATGAAAGCCATCCCCTCTACATATCATCAAATGGTGAGTTTCCTCACCAACGAGGGGCAGATTGACCTGTATGGCAGCTAGTTAGCCGCTCGACAGTGCTACCAGATAGCACGAGAAGTGGGAACCAGCCGGGAGGATGCATCTCCCCCTGACCCCAGCCATACAAGCAACTAATAGCAATTATTGGGTCCGGCGGACAAAGATCCCCCGGCAGCAGATCCCTTGCAAACAATCCAAATTTCGAAAGAAAACACTCATCTCACGAACATCAGTTCCCTCATGACACAAGAAGAAACTCAGAGCATGCAAAACATCCTTCGACGAAACCATGACATCTTCGCATGGACACATTCTGATATGAAGGGAATTCATCCCTCTATTGCCTCTCACAAGCTTAACGTCTTTCCAGCTGCCAGACCCGTCCGGCAGAAGATTAGACGCTTCCACCCGGACAGACAAAAAGTCATCCGGAATGAGATTGACAAATTGCTAGAAGCCGGATTCATCAGAGAAGTATCTTATCCGGATTGGTTGGAAACGTAGTAGTGGTACCCAAAAAAGAAGGAAAATGACGAGTTTGTGTCGATTACACCAATCTCAACAATGCATGTCCAAAAGACAGTTTTCCCTTGCCACGAATAGATCAAATTGTGGATTCCACTTCCGGGCAAGGGATGCTCTCTTTCTTGGATGCCTTCTCCGGATATCACCAGATTCCCATGTCCCCGGATGACAAAGAAAATACAGCATTCATAACACCACACGACCTCTATTGCTACAAAGTCATGCCATTCGGACTCAAAAATGCTGGTGCCACTTATCAGAGGTTGATGACCAAAATCTTCAAACCTCTGATAGGCCACACGGTAGAGGTGTATATTGATGATATTGTGGTTAAAAGCAAAACCCGAGAGCAGCATGTTCTTCACTTGCAAGAAGTTTTCCACCTCTTACGAAAGTACGGCATGAAGCTAAATCCTTCTAAATGCGCCTTTGGTGTAAGTGCTGGCAAATTTTTGGGATTTATGGTCAGCCAAAAGGGCATAGAAGTCAGCCCGGATCAAGTCAAGTGATTCGACTCATGGTACCTTAGCTTTAAAGGCGTATCAACAAAATTTATACCTGAAATACTATTACTAAAGTAGCCAAGCTACTATAGCATAGTGGTTCTAGGATCGTTCACTGGGATGAGTTTTCACTTCACAAATGATATTCAAATTAGGAAAATAGGTGATTTTCTTATGGATGTTAGCTTTAAAAGAATATGTAAATGTTTTAGAAAGATTTAAACTAATTTAAGCTAACATTAAAGACTAAAATGAAAGGGTGTAAAAACAAGTTTCTCAAAGATAGGATAGCTATGCTCTGGCTCTTATGCAAATTGGAAATCTCAGGATAGGCTCCTCGCGTTGGGGTTGCAACTATGGTGATGCTTGCTTCCCGAACCGGTATGGATTTAGCAAATCAAGTTTTAATCCTTTAAAATGGCAAAACAGATGGTAGTGAATTTCATCAATGGTTATTCACCTTAGACTTCCTTTGAATGGCTCGTAAGAGATAACTAATGGTCTAAAGCCAAAAGCTTACCAAATATTGGCAACTCAAAGTCATTCCAGGTGATAAACTCACCTTTCAATGGCCATTGAAATTGGTTCTAAAGGATTAATTCAAAACTTGGAATTGAAAACCTCACCTTCCAATAGCTCGTAGGAGATAACTAATGGATAGAAATCCAAAAGCTTATCAAGTATTGGCCGTTGGAAGTTGTCCAAAGGAAATAAAAACCAAACTTTGCATTAATGAACCTTTAATGAAAAACAACTACCTTACCTTCCGGGTGCGAGAAATTTCCATGGGATTGCATCCAAGCCATCACATAACATCCATACTTTGAGAAACTAAAAGTTTTAGCCAATCATCCTCTGAAGAAAAGCCCTCAGAGGCTGTTTGGCTACTAAGAAAATAGAAATGGGAAAGAACAGAGAGAAAAACAGAGCTTTATATATTTCTATATCTATATATCAATATATGTCCGCGTATATTTTACAATGGATGCACGGGGAATACTTATAGAGAAGTTTTTCCAACCTTCCTAGCTAAGAAATCTTATGATTCGTGGATTACAAGGAGAAGAATGGAAATTTATACAAAAATATCCAAAAGAAAAGATCTCGTGTGGAGTCGGCAGAAACAGGGGAAAATTCGCACCACGTATGTGCTGTGCGAATTTTGAAGGTGTTGTGCGAACATTTCGCACACCCCTGGAGCAGTTGTCTTCCGAAGGCCATATCTTCCTCATTTCAGCTCCAAATCATACACGGTTTGAAGCGTTAGATTCTTGACTTCCTGAGCTTTGAAATGGTATATAGAATGTAGAAAATGGGCTTCAGGAAGTGCTCCAAAAGTGCGAAAGAAGACTGCAGCTGTTGTCCTCTGTTTTCCTCTTTGCTTCCCTTTGCTTCTCTCCTTTTGTTGGCTTGCTTTGGTGTAGCTAAAAGCTTGCTTTAACTTGTCCAAGAAGCTCCTCCATCATTTGGCATGCTTGAATTGATTCATAAGCTGATATAAACATGTAAACTTGCCACAAAATGGTTAAAACCAATTACTAAGGACCTTAATGAATTAATTGGGTTAAATGAATATGATTACTACACAAAGGTGCTTAAAACCATTATAATTAGGTCTACAAAATAGCACTTTTTGGTAGTAATCATCAAGGCAGTCATGGAAACACCTCCTTCCAGGAACAAGAAGGAGCTACAACAACTCACAGGCAAGCTCGTCGCACTAGAGCGTTTTATAGCCCGCTTCACTGATGAATTGCGACCCTTCTTCTTGGCAATACGAAAAGCTGGAGCACACGGATGGACGGACAGTTGTCAAAATGCTTTCGAAAAGATTAAGCATTGTCTTATGCAACCACCCATCCTGAGCGCCCTATCCCAAATGAAAAATTGTACATATATCTGGCTGTATCGGAGTGGGCAATCAGCGCCGTTCTATTCCGCTGCCCCTCACCCAAGGAACAGAAACCTATCTACTACGTCAGCAGGGCATTGGCAGATGTAGAAACCAAGTATTCAAAAATGGAGCTAACAACCTTAGCCCTTCGAAGTGCTGCCCAGAAGCTCCGCCCTTATTTCCAAGCCCACCCGATGATTGTACTGACTGACCAGCCCCTTTGCAATATTCTGCACAAGCCAGATCTAACCGGGAGAATACTGCAATGGGCCATCGAATTGAGCGAATTTGGAATCGAATTCCAACCCAGATTATCCATGAAAGGCCAAGTAATGGCTGACTTCGTGCTAGAATATTCCCGAAGACCCAGCCAACACCACGAATCAAGTGAACAAGAGTGGTGGACTCTACGAGTTGATGGAGCCTCACGCTCATCAGGCTCTGGAGTTGGGCTCTTACTACAGTCCCCAATTGGGGAACATCCGGAGCAAGCCATTCGACTGGGATTCTCTGCATCTAACAATGAAGCAGAATACGAGGCTATCTTGTCCGGATTGGACCTCGCTCTTGCTCTATCTGTCTCCAAACTCCGAATCTACAGCGACTCACAACTCGTGGTAAGGCATGTCCAGAAGGAATATGAGGCCAAGGACGCACGGATGGCGCGATATTTGGCTAAAGTAAGGAACACTTTGCAGCAATTCACCGAATGGACAATCGAAAAAATCAAGCGAACTGACAATGGGCGCGCTGACGCCTTGGCTGGTGTAGTTGCCTCCCTCCCCATCAAAGAAGCCATTCTATTGCCTGTACATGTGCAAGCCAATCCCTCTGTCGCAGAAATCTCCACTTGCAACACCATTGGGGCAAATCAAGCGGATGGTCAAGAATGGACGTATAACATCGCAGAATATCTCCGGACAAGCACTCTACCCAGAGATACTAAACAGGCGCACAAAATCCGGGTGCAAGTTGCCCGTTTCACCCTGATTGGGGAGCACCTGTACAAACGATCCTTCAAGGGACCTTACCTTCGGTGCCTAGGGCATTCAGAGGCCCAGTATGTGTTAGCTGAATTACATGAGGGAATATGCGGAAATCATTCCGGAGGACGATCTCTGGCACATAGAGCTCATTCGCAAGGATACTATTGGCCAACAATGAAGAAGGACGCGGCAGCATATGTCAAAAAATGTGATAAATGTCAAAGGTACACCCCCATTCCACATATGCCATCAGCAACGATGAAATCAGTCTCAGGCCCATGGCCCTTTGCGCAGTGGGGCATGGACATAGTGGGACCCTTCCCAGCAGCACCTGCCCAGAAGAAGTTCCTCCTTGTCGCCACTGATTACTTTAGTAAATGGGTGGAAGCTGAAGCATATGCTAGCATCAAAGACAAAGATGTCACCAAGTTCGTGTGGAAAAACATTATTTGCCGTTTTGGAATCCCCCAAACCATCATAGCTGACAATGGTCCACAATTTGACAGCATTGCATTTAGGAATTTCTGTTCGAAGCTGAACATCCGGAATTCATACTCCACACCGCGTTATCCTCAAAGTAATGGGCAAACGGAAGCCACAAACAAGACCCTAATCAATGCCTTAAAGAAAAAGCTTGAACAAGCCAAAGGGAAGTGGGTGGAGGAGCTACCCGGCGTCCTATGGGCCTATCGAACCACACTCGGACGACCAACAGGAAACACTCCTTTCGCCCTCGCATATGGAATGGATGCAGTCATTCCTACCGAGATAGGTCTTCCTACTATCCGGACTGATGCAGCAAAACAGAATGATGCACACACGGAACTAGGGAGAAATTTGGATTGGGCAGACAAAGTCAGGGAAAGCGCGGCCATCCGGATGGCAGACTATCAACAAAAGGCATCAGCGCATTACAATCGCAAAGTGAAGCCCAGAAGCTTCAAAAATGGTACGCTAGTACTTAGAAAAGTTTTTGAAAACACTACTAAAGTAGGCGCAGGGAAATTCCAAGCTAACTGGGAAGGACCCTATATAGTGTCTAAGGCAAGTGAAAATAGAGCCTATCATTTACAAAAGTTAGACGGAACTCCATTACTTAGACCATGGAATGTGTCTAATTTGAAACAGTACTATCAATGAAAAAATCAGGACAAACACAAATGGAAAAAGTAGTGTTTTATTGATGTATAAGTGTATGTACAAAAGAGGTCTCCGGACCACAGAAAATACAAAAGGAAGATTACAGCAGAAAATTACAAAAAGAGAAAAACTATCGGGGAGCAAGCTTGTCATAAAGCTTCTTCTCTTCACCCGGAGGAATTGAAGGGACATCCCGCTTGATGTCGTTCTTCTTCATGCAGCAGCGATACCCAAAGAAGAACGTATCATCCACTTGTTTTTGGTAGTCCGCTTCAAGTTCCTCCCTCTCTGCAGCAAACTCCCACTCTAGCTCCTCTTTTTGCGCAACCAGGCGCAGCTGCAAGTCTTCCTTCTGTTTCTTTTCGATGGAAGCTTCCGTCCGGAGGTGCCTCACCTCCCCCCTCAGCCGGGCTGCCTCATCCTCTGTCTCATACAGGCGGGAGACCGTTGACTCCTCCCGGCTCTTTGCCTCAACCAACTCCACCCGGAGGGCTTCATTGTCCTCTCGAATGGTGGATAGACTGGCTTCAGCCTTCTCCAATCTCAGGCGCAACTGGTTTTCACTTTCTTTGCACCGAGAGGCGAAGGTCTTCATATAATCAGTGGTCCGCAGCAGGTCAGTGAAAAGATCGTGTTGTTGGGCCATGTCGCGGAGACCACTCACCAGCTGACACATAAACAAGGAAAACAAAGTCATAAATCATACCACAACAACACATCAGAACAACAAAGAATCAAAAAGCACAAAAACAGTATACCGTTTCCACCATCTCGAACATCTTGGCTGAAGGCATGATAGCAGTCGGAGTCGGGTGGAATTTGTTTCAGCTTATCTTCTAACTCCGCGTAGCTAAAAGGGCTAGCGGAGGTGCAAGACGCGTCATTAACAGGTTTCCCCCCTGATGAGGCAACAGAAGGTGACTTTTGTTCCGGATTCGGGGCCTCAACATTTTTGGCCGGATGGGTCTCTCCGGGTGCATCCTCATCCAGGATTACCACCGGGACGGCTGGAGTCTCAGTTGCCATCTCCACTTCGCCCCCCTCCGGATGGGCGTCATGGGCGGATAAGCAACTAACTTCAATCTCTTGCAGACGATCTTGAAGCCGCCCGATGAGTCTGGACTTCAGATTACGTGTCGAACGCGGCCTCTTTGAAGATGACCCCTTCACCAGAATAAGAGCCAGACGATCCGGATCGTCGGAGGGCTGACTTTGGCTTTCTGCCCTCGTTTCCTCCGTCGGGGTCGCGCAAACGGCTTCAGCTGCATCGGCATCTGGATTAGCGGAGCCGGGATTATTTATAGAGGCAGCTTCCTCAGCCAAATTAGCCAGGCGAGCAACCGCTGCCAAGGAGGTACTCGAGTGGTTCAGCCCCGCGACGTGTTCGGGGCCGCTTGAGATGGAGTGGGGGCAGCGTTCACTGGCTCTTCTATTATTACCTCCGCCTCATGAGTAATAGGCGGAGGAACGAATTCCTTGGGAGGAATGTACTCCTTCACTCCTTTCCCATTCTTCACCAGCTTCCTCTTTTTCGCTGGCGCTTTCTTTGGAGGAGAGGCTGCGCCGCGTTTCTGTCCGGGAGCCTTCCGAAGAGTGCCTTCATTTTTTCTCTTCTCCCGATCATCCAGGAGCGCTCGGCGTTTTTCAGCATCAGCCTCTTTAGCCTCCTGGTAGATCGAGAGATCCTTCACAGTATAATGCTCCCCGGGCACTACCTCCTTCGGCAGCTTCCTAGGGAGAATATTGATGACATAATCTTGGGACTCCCGGACGACCGCCATTAGATTTCGCGCAGAAAGTAGAGTCTTATAGTGCCTCTCCTTAGCATCTATCTCAAATAATTTATTGAGACAGGCAAAAGACGCCTTTTCCACCCAGTCCACGATGTGGCCCCTCTTTTCCGGACCTACATTGACAACAACAAAAGGTGAGAATACCGTTCGAAAAAACTAGCAAAAAGTCAACAAAGTAAAAGCCGGACAAGAATCGCAAAGCAAACCTACCCGGAATCACTAAGGAATAGTTTGGAGAGAAAGGCCTCGACGGATGCTCCAATAGCCCCGCCCATCCACCCCGGACCACCACGTGTCCCTTTGCCCCTCCCTTTATCGAATCTGGCAGCTCCGTCACCAATTGAAGGGAGGGCAGGTGAGCGGACATGCTGAAGATGTCATTTTTTCCCTTCTTTAGGGAATAGACAAAAAACACCTCCAGCAGTGTAAGGTCGAGGTTGTACAACATGTTTATGATGCTGCATCCCATCAGCACCCGGACGATGTTGGGATGAATGAAGGCGGGCGGAATCTGAGTGAAATGGAGGAATTCCTTGAACAACGCCGGTAGAGGGAATCGAAGCCCCGCGTTGAATTGCTATTTGGAGAAGGTGATGGCCTTTCCTTCTGCTTTCTCAGTAGACATAGGCACCTCCTCATTCAGCAATTCTACAGACACCCCATTTGGGATGCAGAACCGATCCCGGAATTCCTTCACATCCAGTTTGTCTGTCGCTTTCTCACGAACCTCGCCAGCCCGGGCAAATGGGACAGTTTTCTTGGCAGACATTGCTTAACTCGAGGATAAACCAAAATCTACATGCAAAGAAGCGCAACGATTAAACACAAGCAATCTAGAAAACTCACAAAACCCTAACCCAAAGCAGTCAGAAAAAACCCTCAAAAAACCCCCAGAACACCAACAAATGCCAACATTCAACAAACAGTCACAAGCGACTTGCCCAAACAAATCAGAAACCAAGACCAATGAACCAACAAGCGCAACAAAAGGAATGATAAGAGCAAAGATGCACGTACCAAATGAAGCGTTGAAGAAGAAAGGTTGGTGTCGCGATACAAAATCACCGGCACAAAAGAACTTTCAAGTTTTTACTCAGAGAAGCAAAGGAGACCATAGAAGCAAGAAGAAGAAAAAGCTCTCAGGAAAATGCAGTAGGAAAAAAGGAAACAGAAGGCATAGTACGCAATTTATAGGGGATAGTCCCTCGGAAAACCAAACGAGCAGCTACGCTATCATTGAAACGACATCCTGCTTGGGAATACCCAGAGTCGGCGGCTCATCATAAATGCCTTTTTTGGCTCCCGCACCCTCACTCGCCACGTGGCCCAACCAGACGGAACGACGTCTTCAGTTTCAAAAAAGCCAATTATTTTTAACCCGCCCATTTTTACTTAGGCAAAATAGGCAAGTTAAAAAGGGGGGCAATGTAGGGACCCCTCCCTCTAAGAAACACGTGGCACGCATCTCATAGTGACACGTGGCGCATTATCAGCCGGATCGCCATCATCTGGATTTCCCTAAGAATACACATGATGCGCTTCTCCTATCCGGACTGCCTCAAGGAAGAGCAAACGACGCTTACAAAACATAGACATCCGGACGACTTCCATAAATACATCCGCTCCACAATACACCCGAATAATCAGCATATGCCATCCGGATATGATCGTCCGGATCATTGACTAAAGTAAAGCAAGTCTTACACGTTATCACAACAACCAGTTATGGCTCACGTCCCGTCACCTGCAGAGTGAGAAGACAAGATGAAGTGACAACAAGTCACTTCCCACGATCATTCCACATGACCACTGCCCACGATCTCTGATAGCCGCATCACCTACCATGGTTTCTGACAGCCGCCCGTAGGGTGATGATGACCCTGCTGCCACCTAATGTCATCATGACAACATAAAATATCTCCTCACCATTAATGAGAGGAACAGTACCCCTAGAGCCATATATATAAACCTTCACACGAAGAGGAAGGTAACCTCCTGATACCTAGGAAAAGGCCAACTGTTTCATCTATCTCCCTCTCTTATCATGGCTAACAAAACCATCGGAGGGTGCGTCCGGACACCCTGTCCGGATGCCTTTTGCAGGTATAACGACTAAATCAAGAACCTTTGTGGGTTGAGATCGCGTGTCTATCCATTTGGCAACTACGTGGATCGCCAGGGACGCGAGGCATCAACATTATCCGTGTCTTAACCATCCTTTGGATTCCCAGGTACTTTTTCTCAATCTCACACACCATCTCCATATGCAAGTGATTTGTTTCCATTGTTGTGTTCAAGCGCTTTGGCTTGTCAGCTTATTATGGGTGTTTTCAAACACTGGTTTTGGATGGATAATAGATCATAAAGCCCCGTGTTTGCATTCTTCAACATCATCTGGGTGTTGGGCTACTCTAAATTCTTTGAAAATCGTTTTAATAATGTGGGTGTAATGGTAAAAGAAGATCAACACAAGGAGTTCTGTTTCAAGACAATTCTTCCTGTTTTTTTTTTCATTATCCCTCTCTTGATTCATTGGACAATGCTTATTTTCTATTCCAACTATTTTGATTCCATGGCTAAGACACGTGGTAAACAACACTTATATGGATGGATTTTGTGGAACAGGGGGCATCAGTGGAATTGCTACATCCTGAATAGCGTTGAAAGATTAGCATCAGCGGTTCTCCGATTCCTTGGCTTTCAGGTTTTTCTTGAATAGCGTTCAAAGATTCTTGTCTTTTTTCCTGACCCGATTTAAAAATCCGGGTTCTTTTTTTTCTCGATTCTGCTTCTTTCCATTTGCAGTTCTAACTGCCGTGCTGTAAGTTTGAAGAAAAACCTTGCATTTGCAACTGAAAATGGGTTATTTCTTTGTTTTGAAGAATAGGAGAAATTGATACCTTTGTTTGGTTATGTTTTGAAAGATAGCGAATGTTAAGGGCCTTTTGCTTGGCGGAAATGAAAACAAAGTTTGGACAGATAATTTCATTTCCATATGTCTAGGCTTGTTGTTTTTTTGATAGTTTTCAGTAGTTAAATATGCTATTACCTTGCCTATTGTTTCTCCATGTAACTTTCATTTGTTCTCTTTTTGAAAACAAAAATCAAAATTTCCATTGCTTTCCTCCATTTTCTCTGTTTTTGGTGGTAATCAAAGGGAGATGGTTGTGGATATATTTGTTCTGATGAATTTTTGTATCATTAAGTTTGGTTGGGAAATATGACTATATGAGCTACTTATGCCTGAAATTCATTTTTCTGTTCTGGGAAGAATTTACCTGGAAACATTTTCCATTGGTGAATTGAATGGTGGCTTTTCCAATTGAAACCTGTGGTGATTTAAAAGAATGGATTTCAAGAATGCACAATTTTGTCTGTAAAAAATAAGTAGAGTCTATACAAAATACCTGATCTGTTTATATCATAGAGCCCAGATAGGGAGTGTTAAAAATTTTAGTTTAGGATCTTGAAGAATTTGATTACTCTGCAGTGAATATTTTTTTTTAATGATAATTTTTCATACTTTCCTTTTGAAATGTTAATAGCATGGTTTATAGATATGCTTTCAGGACATGTAGGAAGAGAATTGATTGGACGAGGACTTATCGTCTTAGTATTTCAGAATAGTATGGCAAAGGTTGCTACGGCTGGTCCTTTATCTTCTGACTCTTCGTTTTGGTGGGGGTTCTGGGAAGGTGGGGGCAGGAGTTAAAAGGAAGACACCATCGGAATTGAGAGTAAGTTTCTGAATTCGTGGTTTTGCTCTGTTCTCTCTATTCTCTACATTATTAGATGATAAATTGGGCATAAAATGAGTTTCTTTAGCCTTTTATATGGAAGATCTTGGCAGGTAGTGTCTTCTTTTTTAATTTTTAATTTGTTAATTTGCAAGTTTTATGAGAATGAAGGAACATAGCCATTGCTCTGCATGTTTGCTTCATATACAAAGAAAGGAAGATTACTCTGATTATCTACTTGTACACTCTCCTGGTGCAACAAAGAAAATAAAAAATTGAATAGCTCTGAGCATAGAAGTCATCTCTAAGAGTTCTTACCTTTAATCTTCATGGCGGATGAGATTGATGGTTTGAAATTGGGATTTGAGAATCTCAGAATTGGACTTGTCGTACCTGGTATCGAACTTGGCGTGGTCAGTATTGAGGCAAATACGACTTGGTTGAGTCATTCTGTGGACCCGCATTTTTCACGTGCGTCCTCACTTAATGGCAAGACTCGCTTTTGTTTGGTGAAAAATTAGTTTTGGAAAAGTTGGAGTCGCCACTTATTTTATTTTATTTTAAAAGGGGAAATAAAATAAGAAAGAAAACCCTAAAGAAGTGATTCCATAGTTTGGGAAAAGCAAGTCTTGAAAAAACCCGAGTTTTGGTTCGGGGATCAGGTTACCTATTGGGAAGGTACCTCTAAGAGGTAGCACTCCTTTAAGCCTTAAAGAGGTTTCTACAAGCTAAATTGAAGCAAATGTGACAATTAATTAGTTGATTATGGATACCTAGGTAGGCCAAGGTGATTTCGAAACTAATATGCCAAAAAAGAAATCAAATCACAATCATAAAGGAGGGTTAGGGTGTGTACTTGGATTGTATCTCAAACGCTATCATAAGAAATCAAAGTTAGCGCAGAAATATAGCATACAACTCAACATGCGCTTTATAAGAAATAATCGAATAGTCAAACAAATGTCAAGACACTCAAGTACTATCAAACATAGGCATAGTTCACAATGACATATATGTTCATGGAATTTCGAAATTAGAGAATAGAGATAGCGTACTTGGCTAGCAAGCATCAATGTCTCTATGGAAAACAAGGTTAGCTCAATAATAGGTGTAAAACAATATCGTGCATATCATCAGGAGGAATCAAAATCAATTGATCACCAAACAACCATCTCACTTGAGTCAATATCAAAGAAGATGTCAAGAATGTTGGATCCCCCCACCAAGGTCCAAATTACTTTTGCATGAATTGGTTCAATGAGTTCCATTATTTGGAACCATGAAGTTCGTTCATGCTTGTTTGAAGAAAAGAGAAAATTAGTTGAAAACAGTGAAAATGCATGCTAGAAGGAAAATGACAGTAAGGAGTTTATTTAAATCTGGATTTTATGCATAGGAAGGATCTAAATATGGATTTTTAAAACTGGAATTATTCAGTTGGAAATGGATTTGAAAAATCAATTCAAAACTGTAAATTTTCAATCCAAGAAACAAAAAGAGGAAGAAGAAGAGGTGTGCACCAAGGTGGCCTTTGCTGGAGTAGGACTTGGGGGTCTGGCTGTGACTGCGTTGCTGGTGGTCGTGTGAAGAGACCTCTGTATATTGATGGCATGACTGGAAAAGAACTGACCGTATTCATTCCAGAGCCCAAACTCACTGGGTTTGAGTGTATAATTTTATCAGCAAAGACATTCCAACCCAACTCTGGCTTCCTAGAATCACAACTTGCATTGCTAGCAGGAACTTGTGGTGAAGCAATTGAAGTCTAGCTCCAGATCTGATTCCCTTGCTGCCACTCATTCTCAAGTTTCAAGTCTTTGCTCAGAAATCCATCTGATTTATCAATTTTCTCACAGTTCGCTTCTGGAATTTTATGTAGCTTAGATTCTGTGTCTTCTTGCTCATCCTGAGCTTCATTTCTTACCTCTTCGGTTATCCTAACCAGTCATCTGAAGCCTGCATGCGGGAGCTCACTGATTGATGCTCACATAGCCCACCTCCATCATTTGAAGATGTGACTATGGCAATGGCAATAGTTCTGATCCAGGATGCTGTTTTTCTCAAAAAGGGCTCTCAGCTCTGTCTAGTGTCATTGGTGATGGGCTATCTCACCTCCATCACTAGGGATTGGAGGGCCTCTTCAAATATCCCAGCATCTAGGTGGCCCATTAATTTTCCATAGCCAGCTAGAGGACTATAAACCCGTAAATGCCCAGCTTCATCCTTTCCACCTTGCTTTGAATTCCCATAATCAGCCTCCAAGCGTGAAACAGGGGCCTTGTCCAGTAGAAATGCCATCAATGAAATCAATAATTTTGCCTTCTTGGCATTCTTAACGTGAGCAATCTGTAGTAGATTCTTCTCACATCTTCCAAAACATCTTTGCTGTCATTCCCAAATTCCGTTGGCAGTAAAGCAGAATGAATGCTAAGTGAACTCCCTTGAAGCCACAGTACTGTATAAAGCAATAGGTAATCCTTTGGAAGACTGGGCAATATTAGGCTGTGGCAAAAGCTTCAGTAGAGTTTTGATCCCTGACTTTCATGCAGATAATTGGCGAGCTTCTGAATTTTCCATTATTCTATGGACTAGAGCCATCACATGAAAGAAGCAAAGTTGGAACCACTCATTACTGGTGCCTGCTGTAGCCGAAATTGTCGAACTGACCAGACAGCAATGGCCATCAGACAACCCAGCCAACTTTTCCTACAACTCTTCTTGTCATGAGCAGAAATGTTCAGTGGCTCACATCAATTTTCAATGGCTTTCATGTCAGAAGAACCTGTGTTTTTAGGCTCTATCTTGAACAAAATATCACAAACAACTCCCTATGTCCAAAGTCACCAGAAACTGAAATCTCGACAAGTAGTGCGCTTTGAACCTTTTGGCATTTGTTTTAATTTGCACTTTGGGTACAAGTTCTGCTGAACCACACATAAATGACACTTTGGACAAGCCTGCTGCTTGTAGTGGAAGGCATGCTCTTCTCTCTTGAGTGGTATACTGATCATCCAGCTCCCATAGCCCAAATGCATGCATGAGGGCCTTCACCTCAGGTACAGATGAATTTATGGGAATTTAATACCAACACATGGGACTTCACTGATCTACAGCAGCTGACAACTTACCCTGCTGATGCTAGAATTGGCTTGGAATTACTGATTCATCGATACTAATCCCTTCGCAAGTGGTGTCGATAGGCAATTCAAAAAATTTCCAAATTAGATGACTGGGGAACTTTCTTTGTTTGGACATGAGTGCTATGGGCTGTTACAGTAGTCAGAACTTCTTGATGACACACCCCAGCTTATTCTTGATTTTAGTCACGTGGATGGCATTACATCCAGGAACTTCACCAGAATTGGCCGAGCTTTCCTGAGAACGAAAAAAGAATCTGTGTTGTACCCAATTTCAGTAACCAGTTTACCCCTTGCCTCCCGTTTTCTTCCCTGCAGTTCAAGTCTCTTGAAAGTCTATTTGCTGGCGAATAGATGCAGGCCGGTAGCTAAGAGACTGGAAATGCCTCATATGATGTCCATTGTCCTGAATGCATGAGGGTGAAGAAACGAAACATCTTTTAGTTCCTTTTCTCATCAGTTTCTGTAATCAACAAATCAGCCAAAATGCTCTTAGTTCTCTCTTGAGCATCACTTTCAGTTCTGCAATATGTCTTGCTCTCTTTTATTGGTAGAAATTCTGAAATGGTCAGAGCCATTCAAAGAGTCTGATATCTGTCAAAGTATGTTGAGCTAACAGTCCTGGAAACAAGCCAATTACACACACCCCCCCTGCCACAAATCAGTCGTAAGTGAAGTCTGTCCAGTTCTTCACAGTACTAATGACCAGTGGGGCGGGATGATGCTGAGTGAGGCCTTCTATAGACCAGGGTATTGTGTAGAGCAATAGGCATTACTTCAGAAGACTGGTGAGATTAAGTCATGGCAGTAGCTTGAGTGGAAATTCAATCCCTGATTTTTCCACAAATAATCAGCAAGTTTCAGAATTTTCCTTGTTCTATGAACCGGGATCATCTCATGAAAGGTGCAAAGTTGGACGAATCACTCGTCACTGATGTCTACAGCAGCTGAATTTATTGATGGCTATCATTTCTTTGTCTTCAAAAGTCATTTTCATTGCGGCAGTCCTGTTAAATCTTCCTGATGGCCCCTACATTTTCATCCCATGTTGAAGCAATTCTATTGACCATTTTGATAGTTATGTCAACACGAGTACTCCTTAATGAAATTACAGCAAAAGCTTTTCCACAACATTAGCCAAGGGAGCAAAAATCTCATTCATTGTTCACAAGGGAACATGATGCTGAAGCTTCTTTCACTTCCTTTAAGCCCTTGAGACAAATGGCATCGAGACCCTTAAGAACAAATGCGAGGGCCTTTGAAGAAGGGAGTATTCCTGCCACTATTGAAGATAAAAGGCATCAAGGTGATCCAGTTCATGCAAAGCAAAAAGACAAGTAGGGTCTTTATAGATAATGTCGGTCATGACAGTTATAGCTGAAAAAGTATTGTCCAAGGTTGACAGGTAATGAATTATACTGGGAACCTTGGGATCCCGTAGAATTTGCGGGAATACATGTGAGAGCCTCTGAAGGAGAAAGTATTCCAGCCGCTCCAATCATTTCTGCATTACCAAATACCAGTGACAAAGTAGCAAGTAAAGGATTATCATAAGGATTTGATGTCTAATATCCGTATCATGGATCTCAACTCTTGTGACTCCGATCTCAGTATGATATATTTGCTTATCCAGTATGAGATGCCATGTCAGGCGTGGCATTGAAGAGGACTATGGCGATCTTTCTTGAAAATCAAGACCAACATATGCTTTGTAGGACTCCATGAGCCCGGATCAATAAAAGATGAACAAAGAGCTCCCGAATTAATAAGAAAACAAACGACAACTTGACCTTTGGCAATTGTGGCACCCTCCGAATCCTCATCGCCTATCGACCCAGTAGACCCCCTGTCATTTTGCTTACTTGGAGGTTCTTCAAGATCGTGGATCATGCCGGCTCCGTTTTGCGATCGATATACATTTTTAAGATCGGCAGGAGCAACAATCGAACTCGGAATCGGACCACCCCGTTTGGTCATTGGATGAGAAAACCTCCGTGTCCTTTTTGAGGAACATGTATTATAAGGACCCTTCCATAGCTTTCTTTATCCATTCCTTTGCCAAGTAATATGTTCTCTTCTATCTTGCCACTCCGAAATCAAGGAAAATGAGTACCAAATTAAACATCGTAACCAACTTGTTCACCATGGCGGCCTTTAGTTTGAGCTCTACAATTTCTAGAAAACCCGTGGTCGATCAAATTCCCATGTCTGCATACACAACGCACTTTGAGAATCGATGCCGATGCCTTCATGGGCACCAAAATCGATCAATCTCACCTTGGCAAAGCTTCTCCAAAAAATGGGCAAAACTATCTATGCTTCACCTCTCCTCTGTTCTTCCACCCCTGTTTTGCTTCCTTCATTCTCCAGAATGAATACTTTGACTGGTGCCAAACAATCTTCCTCATGAAACAAAGAGTTGTATGAGAAACCACCGAACTCGCTTTTTCTTCCAAATTTGGATATTGAGTTTTGACAACATCAAGAAGCCATTGTCTAGCGCCATCAATCGGTGGATTGCAGACATGGTCGGAAATACTCGAAATATCCACAGAAAACAAAGGAAGACTACCAAGGAAACGGAGCACGAAGAAAATAAACAAAAAAAAACCAATGGAAGCCACATTTCATATTTTATTCCATGGGCTTAGGTTGGTGAGGGGAGTACAAGCAGATTCCCGCAAACAAATACAACCACAATTCTCAAGTAATGCACAGTAAAAAAAAAAAAAAAACAGAGCCTTTCAGTTCCAAACCTAAACTAGAGAACTCCAAAGAGAGAAATCAACAACTATAGAAGCAATCTAGTACCAATGCAAACAAAATATAACCTTTGTCATTCTACACCCAAGCATCCAGTCAAAACTTAAAATCCAGTGAAGATTAATACATAACAAGAGGATAATGGGAATGAAGGAAGAGTCTACGGAAAGCGTACCTGGAAATGCTCCTTTCTGGTAAGAAAATCCCCGCTGGTATATCATCTCAGATCTCTTACTCTACTTTGCCGTGCTTCCTTCGTCTCCCTTTCTTCTCTGAATGTCTTTTCTTTTCTCCCTCCTTTTGTTCTTATCCATAGTCCTGCTTCTAAAAATTCATAATCATCATTTTATTTGCATAAAGGAAATTCCTTCCTTATTCACTTCTTGTTGATCCTCTCCGTTAAAGAAACAATCTTTGCCAGCCCACTGTATTTCCTTTAGTGGTGTGTGGATCCCATATGATATGCCTGTTGTATCTTTGAAGAACCTCCTCTTCTTGTGCTCCAGCCGTGCCTTCCTTTCTCGGAGAAAATTCTTCATCCAAAGAAATCCATAGGTCTCCTATCAATCTATTAACCTCTTTTTTTGAATTGTTTTCTTTCCTTGTCCAAAATTGCATGAATATCCTCCAAAGATCCCTACATGGCAGCCACGAGTTTAGAGAATTCCACCTTCCCATATGAATCTTTTTCTTTACAAACCTAGAATCCCTTTCGTGCGTGATTACCCTCAATATTTGCACTCCATCTACAGCAGTGGACTTTCCTTTGTCAAAATTTTTGGTGATCCTCTTTCCAAATAGCTGGTAGCCGTTTCCTCATGCAAGAATAAAATAAAGATAAAAATAAAAATAAAATAAAAATAAAGATTAAAATAAATAAATATCATGAAATTGAAAATGAAAAGAAATTTAAATCACGCAACTAAAAAATAAAAATCAACCACATGCAAGCCATGCAAGAAAGTGAACCATGTAATCATGCAAAAATACGAGCCATGCAACCATGCAAACCATGTAGAAATGCCCAAAGGTGACCTAGGGTGTGTCTAAGTATCCTAGGACGAACTAAGTGGGCCTAGATAAACCTAGGTGGGCCTATGTGAACTTAGATGTTTTTGGGCAAACTTAGTGGAGTCTAATCCTAAAGTGCACTTAGGTAAAACCTAATTTAAACTTGAAAGGCGGCCAAGGCCAGATAAATCCCTCAACCAAAGTCTCCGAGGTGGCTTATAGAAGGCAAACTGTATGAGTAAAAATGGGCCACCAAGGAACTACTATGGAGTATTGAAAGAGCACTTAAAGATATGTGCTAAAGGGACAAAATGGAGGGTCTACATGTACCGGGCTCGGCCGACTTAGTTCATTCTAGGACGAAGATTGAGAAATGCAAAAGGATTTTCTTTGGTTAGGGTTTGGGGAGGGAAAGAGAGAGTATCTTATAAGCTGGATCTAAGTGTGCTTCGAGAAATAAGGCCCTCTTAGAGAAGTGGCTATGGGGGTATCCTAGGGAGAGTATTGCTTTATGGCACAAGGTATTCTTGAGCATCTATGGGACACATTCAAATGGTTGAGATGCCAACATTTTAGTGGAAAATGGGTCAAAAATCCGTTTGTGGGAAGATTTGTGTTGGGGAAATCAACGTTTGGTTGCACAATATTTTTGAGTCTTTACAAACTTTTATCAGTTCAAAATTCTCCTATTTCATTTTTCCTCGGTCTTTCTTCTCCTCTTACTTGCAACTTTAACTTTCAGCCAAACCTTACGGATATAGAGATAGAGGATCTTGAAAGACTCATGTCCATTCCCAATAGTGTTAATCTAACACTGTAATCCCTAGATATGAGACCTTGTTTATTATCACCTTTCAACTTATTTTTGGTCAAATTTTTTTTTCTTAACCTCATTTGATCATTTAACTTTAGTTTTCTTTTCTCTTGCTAATTTCATATGGAAATCAAAAGCTCGGCCAAAGGTCAAGACATTTGCTTCTTTAGTGGCTAACAAGAAGATTAATATCAATGACTTGCTTTAGGTGAGAAGACCATTCAAATCCCTTAGTCTAGATTGTTGACCTTTGTTGAGAGAGAGAGAAAGAAGAAAAACCTTAATTCTCATTCACGTGATTGACTACTTACAATTGAGAAGTATATATATATATACAAGCCTAGGAGAACTAACTACCATACATGTAACCTATATTAAAAAAGGAAAGACTGTACACTATATATACATTATATTCAACACTCCCCCTCAAGCTGGAGCATATATGTCATATGCACCAAGCTTGTTACAAATGTATTTAATCCTAGGACCTCTGAGAGATTTAGTGAAGATGTCCGCGATTGATCATTTGAATTAACAAAACTTGTAGCAACACATCCTGATGCGATCTTCTCTCTAATGAAGTGACAAATCAACTTCAATATGCTTAGTCCTTTCATGAAAAGACTGGATTGGATGCAATATGTAATGCGGCTCGGTTATCACGAGATGAGTTTCATCTGTTCATTCTTTCCAAATCTCAACTCTTGAAGAAGATGTCTCAACCATATGAGTTCACATGTTGCCGAGCCATAGCTCGATACTCTGGCTTCAGCCGCTAGATCCGCCACTACATCTTGTTTCTTACTCTTCCAAGATATTAGATTACCTCCAATAAAAATACAAGACTCAAGTGGAACGTCTATCTCGTGGGTGAGCCACCCAATCTGTATCTCGTGTAACCAACAACCCGAGTATGACCTCTGTTCGCATACAACACACCTTGGCCTCGGTGTGCTTTTGATATATCGAAGAATGCGGATTACGACATCCCAATGGCTATCACATGGTGACTGTAGGAATTGACTAACAACATTCACAGGAAAAGAAATGTCTGGACGAGTAATGGTGAGGTAGTTCAATTTACCTACGAGTCGTCGATATCTCCCGGGGTCTCCTAAAGGCTCCCCTGTCCCGGTACAAGTTTGACATTCGGATCCATAGGTGTGTCTACGGTTTCACATACCTAACATACCGGTTTCTTCCAGGATGTCTAAAGCATACTTCCTTTGGGAAAGGACCACACCGGAACTGGATTGAGCTATCTCAATTCCCAAGAAATACTTGAGTTTCCCCAAGTCTTTAGTCTGAAAGTGGGTAAAAAGATGTTGCTTTAGTTTCTGAATACCATCCTGATCACTACCTGTAATGACGATGTCGTCCACATAAACAACCAGATAAATACATTGCCCCAAGGAGTTATGATGATAGAAAACTGAATGGTCTGCTGTATTGCGAAGCATGCCAAACTCTTGAACAATAGAGCTAAAACGGCCAAACCATGCTCGAGGAGATTGTTTCAAGCCATATAGAGAACGGCGTAACCTGCACACTAAACCAGACTCCCCCTGAGCAACAAAACCAGGAGGTTGCTCCATATAAACTTCCTCGACAAGATCACCATGAAGGAAGACATTTTTAATATCCAACTGATAAAGAGGCCAAGAACACATAGCAGCCATGGAGAGAAGCGGACGGATAGAAGCAATCTTGGCAACAGGGGAGAATGTGTCACCATAATCAGAACCATAAACCTGAGTATAGCCTTTAGCAACTAAGCGGGCCTTAAGGCGATCAACCTGACCATCAGGACCAACCTTAACTGCGTAGACCCAACGACAACCAACTATAGATTTACCAGAGGGTAAAACAACAAGATCCCAAGTGCCATTAGAGTGCAGAGCAGCCATTTCATCCACCATTGCCTGTCGCCAGCCTGGATGAGAAAGAGCTTCATGTGTGCTCTTTGGAAGAGAAACAGAGGATATAGCAGAAACAAAAGCAGAATAAAGTGAAGATAATCGATGATAACTCAAAAAATTGTAAATAGGATGAGGATTACGAGTAGAGCGAGTACCTTTCCGAATAGCAATGGGTAAATCATCAGGAGAAGGCAGAGCCGGGGTAGGAGAAGCCGAAGGGGTAGGAAGTGAGTCAAGAGGGTGCCTCAAAGAAAGGGAGAGGAGCAGCGACACGAGAGCGACGATGATAAACTCCGAAGTAGTCGAGGAGGCACGACATCACTGGGAGACAATGGGAAGGGGCAAGACTTCCAAACAGGGAAGAGACTCGAAGTGGTGGAAAAGAATGGTGAGTCCTCAAAGAAAGTGACATCACGCGGAGATAAAGTATCGATGAGTCTCAAGGGAATAACAACGATAACCCTTCCAAGTCCTGGAATATCCCAAGAAGAGGCACTTCATGGCTTTAGCAGAAAGCTTGTCCTGTCCAGGAGTGAGAATATGAACAAAGCAAGTACAACCAAAGACACGGGGAGGAAGGAAATAAAGTGGTTGGTCAGGGAAGAGAAGGGAGTGAGAAATCTGATCGTGTAAGACAGAGGAGGGCATACGATTAATCAAATAACAAGCGGTAAGAACAACATCCCCCCAAAAACGAAAAGGAACATTACTATGGAGGAGGATAGTACGAGCTGTCTCAACAAGATGTCGATTCTTGCGTTCAGCTACCCCATTTTGTTGAGGAGTATGAGTACAAGAAGACTGATGAAGAATCCCATGATGAGACATAAACGAAGTAAATGGGGCTGAAAAATATTCTTTGGCATTGTCACTGCGTAACACACGAATAGAAATATTGAACTGGGTTTGGATTTCAACATAAAATTTCTGAAAATAGAGAATAACTCAGCTCAATTTTTCATTAAAAATAACCAAGTACATCGAGAATAGGCATCAATGAAAGTGACAAAATACCTAAATCCTAAAGTAGACGCGATCCACAAGGACCCCAAACATCGGTGTGGACAAGCTCAAAAGGAGACTTTGCCCGATTATTCAAACGCTTTGGGAACGAGACACGAGTATGTTTCCCAGCCGACATGACTCACACGGAAGTGACGACAAAGTGGAAAAACGAGGGACCATCTTCCGGAACTTGGAGAGACTAGGATGACCAGACTTATTGTGAATGAGGAGAGGAGCATCGTGGAAATGCAAACTGCAGGAGATGAATCCGAGGTGAGGTGATAGAGGCCTTGAGACTCACGTCCTATGCCAATCGTCTTCCCCGTACTCCGGTCTGCAAGGTCATAAATTTATCGAAAAGGTAATAGAGCAATTAAGAGTACGAGTGAGTTTGTTTGATGGAAATAAGATTAAAAGGACATTCAGGGAGTATAAAGGATGTAAGTGAGAGGTAGAGAAGGCAGAGGAAGGGCTAAACCAATACCTTTAGCCATAGTTTGAGAACCATTAGCTAAGGTAATGAAAGAGGGTAAAGCGAGAGGTAGTAGTAATAGAGGAGAAAAAAATCCTTATTACCGGATAGGTGATCGAATCTCCGAATCTAGAATCCAGGGTCCAAGAGAAGATGTGTGGGTAAGGCAGCGGAGGCATTACAGGCCGGGCAACAGAGGCAATAGAAGCCCGAGATGTCCGAGATGCGGAGGAGCTCGGAGGCCGAGGCGAGTGGAGAATCGCGAGGACCGGGGCCATATGGGCAAAGCAGCGAGAGGCCGTCCATGTAACTGATAGCAACAATTGCGAGTGTGGCCAAGTTTATTGCAATAGGTGCAATGAGGACGTTGGCTTTTACCTCGGGTACCACTGCGTCCTCCTCGAGAGGTAGTTTGAGAAACTAACACAGAAGAATCTGAAGTGCTATCAGATGGCAAAGTCTGAGTGGGACGAGATACGGAGGAGGCGAGCAAACACATCATCCAAGGACGGAATCGATGAACTACCAAGAATCGATCACGGATAGGCTCAAGATCCGGACGGAGGCCAATAAGAGTAAGGACCATGAAGAACTTGTCAAGCTGTGTTTGTTGAGCCCCAACATCAGGAGTAAGAGGCATCACAGTCAAGAACTCCTCCTTAAGAGAGACAATCTGACCAATATAAGTAGATAGATCCACGTCCTGTTGGCTGATATGGACAATAGCAGAAGCCACCTTATAAAGATGCTGGATATCATTCGTGTATAATCCTTTGGCCTGAGTCCAAAATTTAAAACAAGTTTTGTAGGTGATTCATGCCTAGTTGGTGTGCCAGCTGATTCGTGTCCATCTGGTGCTCCTTGATTGAGGGAGTAATCAACAAAATTTATAACCTATAACACCATACACTAGGGTAGCAAAGAAAAAGCTACTATAGTATAGCGGCTCTAGGATCGTTCACTGGGAAGGATTAACAAGCTATCAATGATACCAATTCCAAGTGAATTGGTCTTGTTTCATTTCAAGGTTAGCTTAAGAGATAAAACACAAACTTTGATTGGTAAAGGTTTAGACTTAAACTAACTAACACAACAAGTAATAGGAATAACTTAGGAAGAAAAACATTCCTTGGAGAGTTAGGTTCACTGGGGTGGTTCCTCATGCAAAAGACATAGCTCCGGTCAGATGGTTCATTTCCTCGCATTAGAGATTCAACATTTAGTCAATTCTCTAACCGGTGTTGTCTGAGATACATCCTTCAATTAGATTTCACTTTAATTCTCTCACCGATGCAACTTGCAATGGTTTAAGCCTCTCACTAAGCCTTAACCATTCAAGGTGATCTTTAACCTTGGATTACCCATCAAAAGCTCGCAAGAGATAACTAATGGATGTCTCCTTGGAGTCCAAAAGCTTACCAAGTGTTGGCTATTCTAGAAAATCATACCCTAAAGTCACCTCCCAGAGGCTCGCAAGGGGTAAACTAGTGCATTTCCATGGTTGGAAATCACTTGCCTTACTAAGTGTTGGCCTAGGTGACTCTAAGGTGTTTTAAGTTAACTAAAAACATAGAAATCACTAAAGAATTTCACTTCCTCTTCATTATTTGCTAAAACCACAAAGCTTTGCATTCTTGTACTTGGAACCTTCCCCGGCAACCTTAGCTCCAAGGAACTAGAGGTTTAGTTACTCATTCTCTGGGGAAAACTCCTCAGAGAGTTCATAACTTAGTAATAAATAAAAAATACAAAGTGAGAAGGTAAGGCAATACAAAGAACTGAACTTTACTTGCTTACCCAAAACTTTACAAAAGGATCTCCTTTTCGAGAACAGGCTCCTGAGAGGTATTTATATGAACATAATATAAAACTAATTATTACATAAATATTTTCTCTTTTTTACTAACTTAAAAGCTAAGGAATCTTGTAATTGGTGGCTTACAAGGAGTATTTTGGGATTTAGACAAAAAAAATCTGATGTAAAATATCTCCCAATGTCGGTAGCAAATATCGGGATGCTCCAGGAACCATTTCGCAAGAGAAAATGATGTCTGTGAGATTTCGCAGACACTTAAGAGGGCTGCGAAATCATTTCGCAACAACATGCTATCTTCGCAGGGCTGCGAAGTTGGCTTCCACCTTGAGGTTCCCAGCTTCCCTCTCGCGGTATATGTCGGGTAACTTCAGGAGGAAATACACCACACTGTTCAAAAAGGCTGCGGAATCACTTCGCAAAAAAAGGGTGATTTTGCAACACTTTGCAAAATGCTTCCTTCAGCTTGGAGTGATTGGCTTGCAATGGCTGCAACTTCTTCGTTTCAACTCCGAATTGCGCACCGTTTGAAGCATTGGATTGATGACTTCCTAAGCTTTGAAATGGTATATAGCATGCATCAATTGGACTTCAGAAAGTGCTCCAAAAGTGGCTGCTACGACTGTTATCAAGAATATGCTTCATGGCAGATTCTCTTTACTTTTTCTCCTTGCAATCTGGATTTACTCTTGGCAAATGACTTCTAAACTTTACCCAAGATTCCTCAAAACTCTCCTCAGTCTTGACTTGCTTTGGTGATCAAATTACTAACAAAAACACCAAAACTTACACAAAGTGATTAAAATTGCTTTCAAGGGTCCTTAACATGCCAATTGAGTTAAAAGGCCAAAACTACTACTCAAAAGTGTTTAAAAGGATTAATTATAGGCTATCAAATAGCACTTTTTTGAGTAGTAATCACTCCCCCCAACCGACATATTGCTAGTCCCTTAGCAATATAGGAGAGAAAAATGAAAATAAAAAGCAACCTATACTAAAATTTACAACATCATGCTAATAAAAAAAATAATTCTCAAGTGGCATGATGATCTAATTTTCACATGAAACATTAAAGAAATATAAATCCAAATTTCAACAAGAGTCATAACAACCTATGCTAAACACTGTCAATCAAGGGAATGCATTATGCAAACTGAAGTTTTAAAATCATTTCCACTTTCAAAGAACCAAACTTTAATCTTCCACAAAAATCTATGTGTATTGGTTCCTTAGCTTCCGAGAATAATATGCTAAACTAATCTCTCCCCCCAACCTATCTCTTTTCAAGACTTAGCAAGCTGACCAAAATCAATAAGAAAAGAACACATTTTTTTTTTCTTTTTTTTTTTTCTTTTTTTTTTTTAAGAAGGCTTTATGGGGTACTCTTTCTGAATTGTCCATGTAATGGGGGTCTATCGATGACTCCCAACCAATTAAGGTTTAGGGCACCAAGCTTTAAGGATCTTTCAACCACTAATTCCTCGGATTTTTCCCCGGACTTTTGAGAATGAGTTTCTAATACCCAAGCCCCTACCATCTGCTAACTCTACCTATTCACCCTTGTAACGAGCATTGAGGTCGGTGACTCCCAACCAATTAAGGCTTAGGGTACCAGGCTTTAAAGATTTTCACCATATACCCCTCAGACCTTGCTCGGGTTTCAAGGCAAGCAAACAACTTTCTTTATTTCAAAGGCTCATTGGCCTTTTGCAGGGTGTTTCAATTTTTATCAAATGAGGTCAAATATACCCAGTCCCAAAATTATCCTAAGTTAAGAGGGAAATAGTTTTTCATCTTATAATCGGAATCTAATGTGCACAATGTGTGAATAGCTTAAAGTGGAAGAACTAAATTCAATTTCAATAGAAGTTTCAACAATTGAACCACTTTAGTGAGCATAATCCATATTCTAAGTCAAGTGAAAAACAACAGTTCAATTTCTCTTGATTTAATTTGAAAATTTTTCCTCAAAATTCATGGAGAATAGAGTAAAAAGAGTAAAAAGTAAAAAACTACAACTAATTAACCAATATAATTGCATTACCAAAAAGATTTAGCATACTTCCTTCCTCATTCCCCCCAACCGAACTGAGCATTGTCCTCAATGTGATATGAGTGACTGTAATTAAAGGGAGGAAGTGGTACCTCCTGAGTGATATCAAATTCGCATATTGATTGGAGAAACCACATGTTTAAAAAAGAATAGAATATGTGAGAAAAGGAAATAAGGATAACTTTATGCTAACTTGTATTACTTTGAATCTATTCGAGTACAATGCAAAAGAAAAGTAATACAAGCAATCCCAAATATGGTACCAAAATAATGGGATTTCTTTCCAACTAAAAAACGAAATACATAAAAAACAAAAGCAGTAGATATCTAATAGTCTGATGAGTGGGTGGTGCTGGGACTAGGCAGATGGGTCTGCCTCTTCAGTAGGTGCTTCAGCTGGGGCTTGGGGCTTTGGAGGATGAGAGTGTGGCACTGCTGGAGTAGAAGTGGAGGGCTCTACAGCTGGTGGCAGGTCGAAATGAAGCTGGAGCTGCCTTAAGATGGCAGTGTGTTGAGCCTGAGTGGCCAACATATGCTCTTGGCATGTTCGAATGGCTGCCATCTCTTGAGCAAGACTACTCTGAGAAGCTGTGAGAGTCTCCAATGATCGACACAACTCTCTATATTCCGAAATAGGAATGGCCATCCTCGGTTCAGCTGAAGTGGATGGCTGAGATGGAGCTGGAGCAGCTGGTGGCACTTTGGGAATGGCAGGAGCAAGAATCGTTATACCCTCGTGTATGTGTCGTGGGGATGCTCTCCTTGCAGTACCGGGTTTGTGGTGGCTCTTCTTTGGTCCACTCGATAAGTCATCATGTTGTTCCATTTGTCGAGAGTAAAAAGCTCACGGCAAATGCGCTTGCGTTCAGTGAGGCTCGGAAGGATATCCCAAGTGCTCCGCAATTTGGCATAGCAGACCTTGGAAAGAGGAGGGGAATGCAATCGGCTCTCTGAAGCTTCTTTTTGTGTACCTTCTCTTCGAAATAAAGAAGGGCTGCCGAGAATCGATGATGAGGCCCAAAAAAAAATCCTTCAGACATCTTGTACAGGGCTTCTAAGAGGACTCCTCTTCTTTGAGTCCAATGCTGCAATGGGTAGAGATTATGACGCAAAAATGCATCAATCAAAAACATAATTGGAGGAAGCTCCCCCCTCAACAGATGTGATCGATTGGCAGCTCCTCCGGAAAGGGTGCGCACCATCTCCAAATTCAAGTAGGATTGGTCCAAGCTCTAAAATTATCGAATTGGGTTGGCTCATAGGGAATTTGCAAGGCTTCAGCTATATGGCGTGCTTCCAATATGCCATGCCTCCCATCAATAGTGAAATGAATTAAAGTTGGATCCCTGACCTGGTTGGTTGTCATGGATTGATAGAAATTCATGGCTATCCGGGGGTAGAAAAAGTCTCTCGGAGTCAGCAGGTGCTCCATGTGGTACCTTCTCAACAAGTTGAATGACTGTGTAAGCTCCGGCCTCACTTGGAATGCCGCTATGTCGAAGCACAGCTCGGAGTGGAATGACCGAGCTCTACAATCCAAATTTCCCTCAATTGGGGGCTGAGTTAGCATTGGCCTCCTGATTACTTCTTCCGGAGCTATTTTAGCTGGAATTTGGGGCTCGGGAAGTGGCGCTTGAGGCTCCTGAGATTTTGCTTGCGGCGCCGAAGATGGCACCGACGACGGAACTGGCGAGGATACCGGAGAAGATACTGGAGAGGAAACTGGAGAGGATATCGGAGATGGAACCGGGCGAAGGCTCTGGCGATTGCTCAGTCAAATCGATGGGTTCTGAGCTCTCAACCCTTGGTCTCTTTTGCAGTGGTCGACCTCCTGACCTGGTAAGGTAACGTCTCGCCGGCGGCTTTGGCGGCGCGGGCTTCACCGGAGGAGGAACTGCTCTTGGCTGCGAAGGCTCAGAAGCGGGATCTGGAACTGGCTCCTTTCGCAGACTTTTCTTGCGGTTTGAAGGAGATGAAGACTTAGCCCCTCTTGTTCGCGCCATTTCGGGGTACCGAAATTTGGCCGAAGCTGCTAATCGGAGAAGACGACCAGAGGCTTGGACGGTGAGGCTCAAGGAAGAAGATGAACAGCCTGCGAGAATGGCGCGCTCTGATTTTGAAACCCTTTTCGCAGCTCAAATGACCGGTATATATAGTAATAACGGAAGACTAAAGGTCAAATTGAGTTTCGCAGCAAAATGCCATTTTCGCAGCCACTTCGCAATGCGTTTCGCAGCTGCGAAATTAATGTTACTGTGCTGCGAAGTGGCACACGTGTGCCAAAATCACTTTCGCAATTGCGAAATACCCTGCGGAATGGGACTTTTATTGCGAAATCAGGCTTTTCCACTTCGCAATGCGTTTCGCAGCTGCCAAATGAGGGCTCCTGTGTTGCGAAGTGGCACTCGTGTGCCAAACTTGCTTTCGCAGCTGCGAAAATTCTCGCAGAGACTTCCAAAGTGTTGCGGAATGGTTTGGCAACAAAATGCTCATTTCGCAGAAGTTTTCTTTAGGCTGCGAAATTTCGCAGAGCTCTGTTTTTCCTCTGTTTTCACTCTGTTTTTGCTCCGATTTCGATCCGATTTTTTTTCTTTCAATTTCCTTGCAATTTCTTCCACCTGGGATCATTCCAAAAAGATTAAAACACACCTAAAAACATTATTTAAGATCGAAAACTAAGATCTTAAGTATGGAAAAAACTTGAAAATTTACAAAATTTACAAAAATTTTGGACTGTTGTAAAACCACGTCCAGCAAACGCTTCTTTGCTTAGGCTTTTTGAGGCTCAAGGAGGTTGATTTCCTCCTTTTCTGGTTTGAATGGCTCCATGAATGGCTTGAGACGATATCCATTGACTCTAAAGCTATCCTTGCCATTGGAATTCAATAATTCCACCACTCCATTGGAATATACTTGGTGAATAATGAACGGGCCTATCCACCTTGACTTGAGCTTCCCAGGAAAGATATAGAGTCTTGTGTCATACAGTAAAACTCTTTGCCCTTCCTGAAATTCCTTGTTGGAGATGAGTTGATCATGCCACTTCTTCATCCTCTTGTTTTGCAACTTTGGAATTGATATAAGCATTATTTCTTAATTCCTCCATCTCATTAAGGTCTAGATATCTCTTTTCTCCGGCTCTGATCAAGTCCATGTTCAGCTTCTTTATTGCCCACCAAGCCTTATATTCAACTTCCACAGGGAGATGACATGCTTTGCCATAGACAAGACGATAGGGAGACATGCCAAGAATAGTCTTATAAGCTGTTCTATATGCCCACAATGAATCATGAAGCCTAATAGACCAATCTTTTCTGCTGGAATTCACTACTTTCATCAATATGTTCTTTATTTCCCTGTTAGCTAGCTCAACTTGCCCGGAAGTCTGAGGATGATAAGGTGTGGCCACCTTATGCTTCACTCCATACTTGGATAACAGAGCTTCAAAAGGTTTGTTGCAAAAATGAGCACCTCCATCACTGATTATGGCTTTGGGCACCCCAAATCTTGAGAAAATGTTCTCTTTAAGAAACTTGAGAACCACCCTGTGATCATTTTGTTTATAGGGGATTGCTTCAACCCACTTAGAAACATAATCCACCCCCACCAAAATGTAAGAATTACCAAAAGACATTGGGAAAGGTCCCATGAAGTCAATGCCCCATACATCAAATAGCTCAACTATCAGAATGGGGTTCATAGACATTTGATTTCTTTTTGTTAGCTTTCCAAGCCTTTGGCATCTATCACAACTCCTACACATGATGTGGGCATCTTTGAAAAGAGATGGCCAAGTAAACCCTGATTGCAATACCTTCATGGCTGTTTTCTGAGAGGCAAAGTGGCCTCCACATGCATTCTCATGACAATGAGATAGAATCCCTTGCCGCTCATCTTCGAGGACACACTTCCTAATGATCCGATCTCGCACAATACTTAAAAAGAAAGGGCTCTTCCCAATAATAAGCATGAATTTTAGCAAAGAAGTGTTTCCTGTCCTGTGCATTCCACTCACTTGGAATTTCACCAGTCACTAAATAATTAGCAATATGAGCATACCAAAGAGTTTTCACTAGGAACATGAGTGATTCTTCAGGAAAATCATCATTAATAGGCAAGAGATGGGAATTATGTGCTATAACTAACCTTGAAAGGTGGTCAGCTACCACATTCTCCACTCCTTTCTTATCTTTGATTTGGAGATCGAATTCTTGTAACAAAAGAATCCATCTAATCAACCTTGCTTTTGCATCTTGCTTTGTCAATAAATACTTCAGGGCTGAATGGTTAGTAAAGACAATGATGAAAGATCCCACTAAATAAGCACGAAATTTGTCCAAAGCAAATACCACAGCTAACAATTCTTTCTCTATAGTTGTGTAGTTCCTTTGAGCTTCATTCAGTGTTTTACTTGCATAGTAAATCACATAGGGCTTCCCATCTTCCCTTTGGCCAAGCACAGCTCCTATAGCAAAGTCACTGGCATCACACATCAATTCAAAAGGTAATTGCAAGTTAGGGGCTCTCACTATTGGAGTTGTTGTTAAAAATTTCTTCAGTTGATCAAAGCTATTCTGACACCTTTCATTCCATATAAATTTAGCATCCTTAGCTAACAGCTCACAAAGAGGTTTTGAAAGACTTGAAAAACCTTTTATAAACCGCCTATAGAAACCTGCATGGCCAAGGAACTGCCTTACTCCTTTTATAGTTGTTGGAGATAGTAATTTGACAATAAGCTCCACCTTTGCTTTATCAACTTCAATGCCTTTTTCAGAGATGATATGGCAAAGGACAATTCCTTGACGTACCATAAAATGACATTTCTCCCAGTTGAGCACCAGGTCTTTTTCAATGCATCTGTGAAGAACTGCTTCCAAATTAACTAAGCATTCCTCAAATGTACCTCCATATACGGTGATGTCATCCATGAAAACCTCCATAATTCGCTCCACCATATCACTGAAAATACTCAACATACATCTTTGAAATGTAGTAGGTGCATTGCATAACCAAAAGGCATTCTCCTATAAGCATATGTTCCAAATGGACATGTAAAAGTGGTCTTTTCCTGATCTGCCAAATCAATTTCAATCTGAAAATACCTTGAATACCCATCCAAGAAACAATAAAATGGATGTCCAGAGACTCTCTCCAGCACTTGGTCAATAAATGGCAATGGAAAATGATCTTTCCTAGTTATAGCATTCAGCTTTCTATAATCAATACACACCCTCCAACCTGAAATGAGGCGTGTAGTAATTTCTTCCCCTTTTTCATTCTGAATCACTGTGATCCCTGACTTCTTTGGTACCACTTGAGTAGGACTCACCCAAGGGCTATCAGATATAGGGTAGATGATTCCTGCTTGAAGTAGCTTCAGCACTTTAGCTCGCACCACCTCTTGTAGATGAGGATTCAACCTTCTTTGAAGTTGACGAATTGGCTTTGCTTCCTCCTCCATATATATATGATGAGTACAAACTAAAGGACTAATGTCTTTCAAGTCAGATATTTGCCATCCTATTGCCTTCTTATACCTCTTGAGAACTTCCATTAAACAATTCTCTTGATGACTGGTCAGAGATGAAGATATCACAACAGGACATTGATTATTTTCTTCAAGATATGTATATTTCAGCTCCACGAGTAAAGGCTTGATTGAGTTTTGGAATTTCTTTTTCAAGCACTGCCTCCTCTTCTTTATTGAACAAAGGTAGAATCTCTTCTATCTTTCTCCAACTTTGTAGAGTAGCAAGCCCAATAGGAGATTCAGACAAACCTTCCTCAAAATCCACAAGACTTTCATTCAACTTGTCTTGCATATTTTGATTACAGTGCTCCTCCACCAAAGTATCAATAATGCATAGCTCTTCTGGACCTTCTTCTTCTTCCGGAGTGATTTGCTTTTTAGACATATAGAAAATATTGAGATCTAGTGTCATGTTGCCAAAAGTGAGTTGCATCAGCCCATTCCTGCAGTTGATAATTGCATTGGAAGTTGCAAGAAATGGCCTTCCAAGGATGATAGGAACTAAATTAGCTTCCTTTACAGTAGGATCTGTATCAAGAACAATAAAATCTACTGGATAGTAGAAATTATCCACTTGAACCAATACATCCTCAATTACCCCTCTTGGAATGTTCACTGATCTATCTGCCAGAGATAGAGTGGTTGCTGTTGGATTCAACTCTCCAAGTCCTAATTGCTTGTAGACGGAATATGGAAGCAAATTCACACTTGCTCCCAAATCTAGCAAGGCTTTTTCCACTATCTTTCCTCCAATCATGACTGAAATGGTAGGACTTCCCGGGTCTTTGTACTTCAAAGGAGACTTACATTGTAAGATTGCACTTACTTGCTCACCAAGAAGGCTTTCTTGTTTACAGTCAACCCTCTTTTGATAGTACATAAGTCCTTTAGGAATTTTGCATAGGTTGGAACTTGTTTAATCATATCCAGCAATGGAATATTAACTTTCACTTGCCTCAATACTTCAAGGATTTCAGCTGCATTTCTAATCCCCTTTTTCCCATGTAATGCTTGAGGAAAAGGTGGAGAAGTTGATTTCTTCAAAGATTTTTTCCTTCGAAGCTCCTTCTCTGGAATTGCATTCATTGTTGAATCTGAGTCCTTCTTTTCTTCACTGATCTCACTCTCTTTATCTTCCATTTCCTTCCCTTTCTTTATCTCTTCTTCTTTCTCAACATGTGGCTCGGGTGTTGGCTTCTCAATTTTCTTACCACTCCTTAGAGTGATCAAGGCTTTAACATCTTTCACCTGTGATGATTCTCCCTCTTGGCTTTCCACTTCATGGACACCTTTGAGATTTTGGTGAGGTTGAGAAGGAAATCTTCCCTTTTCTTGCAGTGTATTCAAATTTGTAAGCCTTGAAATTGAATATTGGATGTTATCAAACTTTTGGTTCATATCATTTTGCATTCCATCCATCCTTTTCTTCAACATACTCTCCACTCTATCAATTCTTTGATTGATTTGAGCATTGGTGGCTTCTTGGTTTCCAACAAAATCTCCCACTACCTTGCTGAGATTAGCCATTGCTTGTTCAAGACTTGAAGATTGTTGAGATGGTGGATCCTACTGTTGGTACTTGAGTTGCTCTGGCCTTCCATGAGAAATTTGGATGATTCCTCCAACTTGAGTTGTAGGTATTTCCATAAGGCGCATTGTTATTGGGCTTGAATTGTCCAACAACATTTGCTTGATCTCTAAACATTTCCCTTTCAATTGAAATTGCAGGGCATTCCTCCACCAAATGTTCATATGATTGACAATTGGGACACAACTTCACTTGCACTTGGTGCTTCAAAGCAATACTTGCACTTCATGTATTCTTTTCAGCTCCCAGCTCCTCCAATCTTCTTGTCATAGCTGCCAACTTTGCTTTCATATCATCATCTTCTTTCAAGGTATACATCCCAGCCTTTGCATTGAAAGCATTCAGCTGAGACTTCATCTTTCCCACATCTCCTTTGGTTGGTTCATCCCATCCCCTTGAAACTTCAGCCACATAGCTCAAGAAATCCATAGCTTCCTCTGGATTTTTGCTCATGAAATCTCCTCCACACATTGTCTTGAGGAGTTGCTTCATTGAGGAGGACATATCATCATAGAAATAACTCACCAATAGCCAAGTATCAAAACCATGGTGAGGACAAGCATTTATAGCTTCCATGTATCTTTCCCAACACTCATAGAATTTCTCATTCTCTTTAGCTGAGAAGTTTGAAATTTGCCTTTTCAAGCCATTTGTTCTATGAGTGGGAAAAAATTTCTTGAGGAATTCAGCTTGTAAGTCAGTCCAAGAACGAATACTCCTTGGCCTTAAAGAATTAAGCCAAATTTTGGCCTTATTCTTTAAAGTAAAAGAAAATAACTTAAGCCTCATCAAATCAATTGAAGCTCCTCCCTCTTGGAATGTATTACAAACATCTTCAAATTCCTTGATGTGTGCATACGGATTCTCACTCTCCATCCCATGGAAAGTTGGTAGAAGTGGAACAAGATACGGTCTGATCACTAGCTGCTCTGTAGGGGGCACTATACATGATGGTGCACTCATACGAGGTGGATGCATACGATCCCTCATTGATCTGAATTCATTGAGATTATCTTGATGACCTTGGTGACTATGCTGATCTTCAGGTGTAGCTTCCATGATATTCAAGCTCAATTCGAATTCTTTCCTCTGAGGTGTATCACACTTAACAAGCCTTCCTCCACTGTCTCGTATCCACTTTGGCATACACAACTAGTATCTATCTGCAACTTAAATGAAAATAAAGGACAACAAAAGAAACAGGGCTACAACAACAAAATTAAACTAGGCTAAATTTTAAAAGATAAACTTAGATTATGAATAAATAAAGAAAGAATGAGAATTAGTAAAGTGAAAGAAACGTTACCAACTTGTGATGAAAATCACAAGTGCTCAAAAATGGTATCACTATAAACTTGACACCTTCCCCGGCAACGGCGCTATTTGATTCATGCCCAGTTGGTGTGCCAGCTGATTCGTGTCCAGCTGGTGCTCCTTGATTGAGGGAGTAATCAACAAAATTTATAACCTATAACACCATACACTAGGGTAGCAAAGAAAAAGCTACTATAGTATAGCGGCTCTAGGATCGTTCGATTGATCCATCTGCTTTGTATTTTATGGTGAAAATCCACTTGCACCCCACGAGCCTCTTCCCAACCGGCAAATCTGTGATAGTCCACGTCCCATTCTTCTCAAGTGCATCAATCTCATCTTGTACTGCCTTCTTCCATTCTGAAATTTTGAATGCCTCTTGTATTGTGTTGGGAACTTGAGTATCATCAAGAGAAGTAGCAAATGCTCTGTAAGATGGTGATAGCCCTTCATACGTAACATAATTCCCAATTGGATGATCTGTACATCTCCTAACACCCTTCCTCAATGCAATCGGCAGAGTAGAATCATCAATGCTGGGAATTAACACCTCTCCAGCCCTATCCTCACCTATGTTCTCTTCAGGAAGACTTGAATTGGAGTCAATATATTGACCACATGTTGACTGTGATCCGTGTTCTAATTCCTGTCTTTCCCTCCTCCTGATGTAAACTTGTAAGTTCTCATTAGCAAGTTGTGGGGCTATAGGTTGAATAGGCATGGGAGACTGGATGGTCACGGGAGAAGGAACATTTGTGTGCTGGGCTGGCTGGACTGATGACGGCATGGGTGTGGACAACTCAATGGGCGCGAATTGGGAAGGATTTGGTGACTCTGAGTAAAAAGAAGGTACACCCTCAAGAAGAGACTCCCAAACTTGATGTTCATTCATGCTCTCCCCATGAACATGAGATTTGGGATAGAAGAAATGTTCAAAGAAAAGAGACGTCCATGGTGGTGTAAAATCTTTTGTTGGTTGGAGAATAACATTTGTACCCTTTTTGGGTTGGAGAATACCCTAGGAAAATGCACTTATTGGCTCGAGGAGCAAATTTGCTACGATTTTGAGGATACACATGAACGAATGCCGTGCAACCAAATACTTTGAGTGGTAAATCAGAAGAGGCTGCACGGGTGTGAGGAAATTGTTTTAAGAAAAGTTGACGTGGGGATTGAAAGGTAAACACTCTAGATGACATACGATTAATCAAATAGGTAGCTGTGAGAATAGCTTCCCCCCAGAAATAGTTTGGAACATTAGAGGAAAACATAAAGCACCGGGCAACCTCCAAGAGATGTCTATTCTTGCGTTCAGCCACCCCATTTTGTTGTGGGGTGTCAACGCAAGAACTTATGTGGATAATGCCGTGATTTTGAAGATAAGTACTGAGACTACTAGTAAAGTATTCCTTTGCATTATCTGACTTGAGGACTTGAATTTTGGAATTGAATTGATTTTGAACCATAAGATTGAAGGTTTGAAAAATGTGCCCGACCTCTGACTTTTCTTTCATAAGGAAAACCCATGTTACCTGTGTATGATCATCAACGAATGTCACAAACCATCGAGTGCCAGAAATATTTTTTGTCCGGGAGGGACCCCACACATCACTATGTACTAGAGAGAAAACAGTCGAAGGTTTGTATGGGATTTGAGGATATACTGTTCGAGTATGCTTTGCAAATTGACAAATTTCACAATGATAAGATGCTGGATTTTTATTGATAAATAATTTGGGAAACAATTTTGCAAGGTAAACAAAGCTAGGATGACCAAGGCGATAGTGTAACATTATAATCTCACTATCTTTATTGACCTTAGAATTTGACACAGAATTGAAAGACTCTAACATGCTCTGAGACTGTACGCAACTTGCTTGAGAGACTTGGTTTGAGAATTGGCCACATGAGAAGAGGTAAAGCCGAACACAGTTCAGCACTGCCAATCATCTTCCCCGATTTCAAGTCCTGAAAAACACACGAGTTTGGATAGAATTTAGTAACACATTGGAGATCACGGGCCAATTTGCTAATGGACAAAAGATTACAATCCAAGTTTGGAACATGGAGGACAGAGTCAAGATATAAGTCTTTAGTAAGTTTTATAGAACCTATCCCGGCAATTTTTGACTTTGAACCATCAGCAATATGGACGGATGAATGACCATTACTTGGCTTGTAATTTTGAAGAATGGCGGCATCTCTCGTCATGTGATCGAAGCACTGTGTCCACTATCCACGGCTTCATTCCTCCTCGATTAGCGAAGTGAAGGCTACACCAGAGTATCTGCCACCGCCAACTTGGCTTAATAGTTTCGTAGCATCTCCATCTCGCTCTTTGTTGAATGGACTTGGCTCGGGAACAGATGTACTCTCAGAGTTGGCAGCCACGTGTGCTTTGCCATCTCTGTCAAACCGTGGCTTTGGTTTCCAATCAGCCGGTTTGCCATGAAGCTTCCAGCAAGTCTCCTTATAATGGCCTAGTTTCTTACAATAATCACACCAAGACCTATCCCGCTTCCGACGATCTCCACCACTACTATTAAATGACCGAGCGCAAAAAGGGCAGAGGCATCCAATGTTGGGGCAGGTTGCTCTTTGGATCCCATCATCACTTTCTTTGTACTTTCTTCACGCCTAACCTCTGAAAAAGCCTCCCTGAGACTTGGCAGGGGTTTAATGCCCATGATTCGGCCTCTAACATCATCCAATTCCCTGTTTAGTCATAGGAAAAACTTGAACAGTCTCTTTTGTTCCACAATTTTCCTGTATGTTGCTGCATCATCAGAACATTTCCATGAGTGAGTCTCGAATAAGTCAAGGTGCTGCCAATACCTTGTGAGTGTGTTGTAATACTGAGTAACTGTCTGCTCTCCTTGGCGGAAGTCATGTAGGGCTGATTCAACTCTGAAAAAGTTCTCAAGTATTTTCTGAACTTGAGTATGTTTCTTTGGTCGCATCCCATATGTCCTTTGCAGTCCCAAACAAAGAAGAAATTTTCACCTATGTCATTGTTCATGGAATTGATAAGCCATGACATGATCATGTCTAGTTTTCAATCTTCCACTTCCCGAAACCCGGTTCAGTAGTTTCGGCATGGTCTGCTTCTCCAGTGAGGTACTCATCCTTTCCTTTACAGCAAATGAACAAAGAACACGCATTGTGACCACCGTAAATAGTTATGGCCATTTAATTTGTGTCCCGTGATGAGAATAGGAGAGGAATCACTGCCACCAAGGTTTGGAATTTCAGATCTGCCCCCTGATTCTGGTGACGTGATGCTAGATACTTGTGATGATGCCATTCCGTATTTTTTCATGGATCGGAAAGGTAGAAGAACACTTCCCAAGGCACGTGCAGGGATTGGAGTTGAGAAAAAATAGCCGAGGACGCCGGAAAAAGCTGATCGGAGGGCCGCGGAGGCAAAAAGAACCCCAAAAGAGGCACGTGCAGGGCTCGGATGGCAGAAACAGGTAAGAAGGGTGGCTGGTCGGCGTCAGGCGAGCCTGGAGGAGGAAGCGCGTCGCCGGAAAGTGGCTCAAGCGCCCTCACGCGTCGGCGCGTGAGATGCAGTCTCTGGTCGGAAAAACGCGCGTGGCCGGCGCGTGGATGGTTTTCTGGCTCCGGTGCTTTGGGAAAAATCGAGATCTCCTCCAGGCGCTCCTTGCGGTGTAGAAAAAACCGTCGTCGGAAAAGTTTCCGGCGGTGAATGTTTTCTGACGACGATTCGACCGATCGGAAAGCGTTTTCTCCCTTGGCTCTGAGAACAGGGACTGATGACCAGAATGAGAGATGGCCAGAAAGAGAGATGGTCGGATTGAGAGATGGCCAGAGAGATTTGGTCGGAATGAATGATAGCTCTGAATAAGAGGTGGCTGAGGGGGATTAGGGTTTTGAAAAAGCGGCTCGATACCATGAAGAATTTCTGAATTCCTTTATTGATTTTTTACGTACACACCATACACATATATATACACAAATGACTGAATAAGAAAATATCAATCTAACTTGATTCTCTCCTAAAATTAGGAAACTGAATCATCCTAAATGATCTCTCCTTTTTTATTCCTAAAATACTTTCCTAAATTAAAACCCTAACTTTGAATGCCAAATTTCAACATACTTTTATACATAAATTATATAATATCTGAAAATTATGAGTCTGGCTAGTTCATCTATTTTTTATACTAAATTGCATAGCTTAGAAGAAGCAACTCGTTCACTTGTATCCATGCTTAGAGCATCTCTAATGCAATACCAAAGTAGTTTATATATATGTGTGTGTGTGTGTGCACGTCAAAAAACAACTAATTTTTAAATATTGGCACTCCAATGGGAGCTGTCATTATTTGGCTTTCCTTTTAGCATTGCCAAGTGCAATGCCATCTTTGGCATTTGGTTGGAGAATGGTGGTTGATTGCGTTGAGTTTGGTGCTAAAATTTGGCATCGTTAGTTTAATATTTAAGTTGGAGAGCAATTACCATTGCCAGAAATAAGTTTGGCATTTGTTGTTTTAGCTATTTGCATTGGAGATGCTCTTAGTGTGTAATATCTTTTTTTTTTTTTTTTTAAATGGTTTTACTGTGCTCATTCTTATCATGCCAAATGTTTTTTTATTTTCTTTTTTAAGATTTAAGGTTTTATCAAGATTATACCAGGCTTAACTGCAGGTAAATGATATGTTGTTGCTGTGACTTATTTAAATAGATTTCCTTATGTCATTGGATGAGGTTTTCAGAAACATGTAACACAATAAATAGTGCATACAAAATTTATTAACAATGTAGTCACATACGCAAAAACAAAATTACTAATTGGACAACTACATAAATTGATTGAGGATATGGTCTTTAAATACGTAGTTGCACTCGAGTGGTTTGGAGAATGATGACTGGTAGTGCGTCCATTTGTTTTTTTTTTTTTTTTTGATAGGTAAGATTTGACTAACTTGTATGCCTAAACTTGATTACTCATTTATATTGGTTATTCCCTTCAAATTAAATGGCATGTCCGGCTAGTCTCATGCTTACTCCGTTCTTGAAAATTATCTATACCATACCAATTTACTGAAAAACTGGACTGATGCAATATTGAGAGAAGTACAATTCGACATAACTTTTGTTTTTTCTGATTTTCAGGAATGTGAAGATCAGATAATGGGTTCATTTTATTGTTTAGGTGGCTAGTAGTGCACTTTGTTTAATGCTATATGATGGAAACTTTAACTATAATGAATTTGTCAGTGCAATTCTTTGGTAATCTATCGTATTCAAAGCTATTGGTTATCTGTGTATAGAAGATGTTGTAGAAGAAAGAAGTAATCTAAAATTTTTATTTATGAACAAAATTTTACAAGCTTTAATAGCAACTTCCTTTTTTCATAACTTTCTGGGGCATAGACATGTTATTGTTTTGCCACGGGGAATGATTCAGGCTTGAGTGTGATTTACATTCAAATTGCTGTGAATTTTTTCTAAATAACCTATTTCACTTGTCCATATGTCTCTCCCACAAAACTAAAATTATGTTAATTGAAATTTTGAGAGAATATCATAATTGCCAGCTAAGTGTTGACGGTGTTGGATTTTCTTTTGTAATATTTTGATGCTCTTTTGCTGAAGTATTTGGATCTCATTTTTTTTTTTTTTTTTTGTCAAATCAATTTTTAAAAAATTCATACTTTGGTGCTAACATTTAATTAACCCACATATATTTCTGCTTTTGGACACAGTTGCTATTTTTCCTTGAACAATAAATTTTTGTACTAATATTTGACTAGAAGAAATATCATTGAATTATGTCCAGACTATTCCGATTTCATTTGATATCATCTATTCTTTTTTATATTTATTCCTAGATCATTGGTTCTATATTGTGTTGGTATTTGTAAGCATTACAAGGTTATGCATTAATAAAATATTCGAAAAGCGATGATTTTGCCATATATATGGGTTATGTGTATGCAAATTGTTGCATAATCTATGTATGGACTAATGTATATTCCACCACACTTAGCATTAGGTCGTTCATAGAAGGTGATTTTAGCTAATCGACCTTATTTCGCTTTTGCCATTCCTAGGTTTCATAGATTGAACATGTCTGCTACTTACAATGGTACAACCCTATCTACACCGCAATTTGGTTGTTCCAAGGATCAAAATATTAGCTACTCCTCTGGGATCACTTCCACCGCCCAAATATTCAATTATAGAGCTTTGCACTCATGGGTGCACCCTCGCTCTTCTCTACCACCTTCGTCATATCAAGCATGGACCTTATTTGCTTGCAGAGATGGAGGTTTGTGAACCAAATATTTTATTAGTATGAAATTTAAGTTTTTTCTTTTCCTTTCTTTTCCTCAAGTTTTCTTACAACAAATTTTCTTGGTCAATTTAGTGGAAACGGATTTCTTAATCAAACGACAACTAGCATGGGAAGACTCATTTCGAAGTCTCTATTACATGCTTAGAAAGAATATCCGTAATATCTTCTATGGTAATTACCTTCTTCCATGCTTCATAGTAGTTTTCAATTTTACGTAAGTTCTTGTAAGATTTCATATCTTGTTCATATGGAGCAACCTGCAGATTAATAGAATACCCTTTTGATCCCTTATGGTGAATGATCTTTTCTTGCGTTACCTGAAGTATTAGTTTATGTTTTGGGCTCAATTGCTTTGGCCAGTTGCTGTTTGGTTTTTGGAATACCATGGTCTTTGTCGTTGTGATGAAATTTCTCTGAGTATTTATGTTCTCTCTGTTCTTCCTGGCATTGCAATTATTTGGTGTACTAATTTTTATAAAAAGGGAAAAGACAGTATTATATAGAGAAAAATAAGCTGTTTGTTAGTTTGTGCATTAGCGCTTTTTTTCCTTCCTCTTGTTGGAGGAGTCGGAACAAAAGATAATAATATTACATGGAGAAAAATAAGATGTTTGTTACTTTGTGCATTAGTGCCCTTTTTTTTCCTCTCTTGTGGGAGGAGTCACAACAGTGTTGGTTATTTTATGAATTTGAAGCAAAGTGCCTATAGTTTTGAAATTTAATAATTTGTTAGTGTCGAACTCAAGGCTACAAATGTTGGTTTTAGTGGACATTTCATGGTTCCTAAGTATAATAATGTTAATATATCTATGTTTATGCCAATGTCATTATTGAGAAATATTTTTGGTGATTTGCATGAAAAAAAAGAAAGTATACTTTCAGTTAAACCTCAAAATTTATAATAATTTAGAAGTCCAAATTCTAAAATCTTAGAAAATTCGAAGACTTAATTGCATTGATTAAACAAAATTGGGTTTAAATTGATTACCGGATAACCGAGTGAAGATTATGTCATGAAGTGTGGGAATTTGTATGGAAAGGAAAATCTGTGTGTTATTACATAATAGTGTCTCGAAAAGTACAATCCATATTCTTAGCTCATAGAAAATTTGGAAACTAAATCACATTCATGTTGACCAAAACCAGGTTTAGATGGATGATAGGATAACACACTGAAGACTATATCATAAAAAAATTAATGGAGTCTATTCTAGTTTGTAATTCTAACACAGAATCTTGTGGAAGATTATGGTAGTCATTCACATGAAATAATATAGTCTGACACAATACACCACATTATATGCGATAGTCCTTCTGATGTCATGTCTTCCCGAATTTACTTCTCTTTGTCTTACTATCTCTAACATTAATAATACATAAACAATACCTTTTGATAAAAGATTCACATATTACAGGTTCAAGATGCTTATGGAGCAAAGCATCTTTTTGAGAGCTTTTTGTGATAATTTGACATGCATACTAACATTGGTATTTTCCCCTTTGTTGATCAAAATACCATGCTGGAAACAAATGAACAACAAAATTAAATGGGAAGTACAATGCATTCCTACTTGATACAACATAAAATCTTTGGGTGCTTGAAATCATCATCTATGTCATGATTGAGTTGGTGTAGTACCACTCTATGTATTCTTTTATGCCCATTGCTTTTTTTCTTTTTCATAGGTAATAAAAGGGCTTGCATTAGAAAAGCCTAAAAACGACGAAAACAGTACACACAAAGTATACACATATGCCCCAAAAAAGCTAAGCAATAAGAAGACAAAAAAAGGCCTTCTCCTTACTTGACAAACAACCAATTTATAAAATCGATCATAGACAAAGTGTGGTCCTCTCTATATGCACCCTAGCTCAATTCACAAAAGTATACATGAAAAAAGATTTCATTGCTTGGTCGGACCGCTCAACGGCATTGAAAGCTCTTCCATTCATTTCCTTCCATAAATTCCACATTAAACTTAAGAGAGCAGCCTTCCATGCACTCTTCCTAATTGAGGAATGCATAACCCACTGCACACCGAAAATGGAATAAATCAAGTTCCACAACATTTTAACCTTGCCATAGAACAAAATTAGGTGCTTAGTGGTTTCCTCCTCTTCTTTGCACAAGTAACACCTATTTGAAATATTCAATCCCTTTCTTTTCAACTAGTTGAGAGTCAAAATTATGCTCCAAGACACTTCCTAAGCAAAAAAGCTCACCCTTCCTAGAGCCCAAGACCTCTAAATAATATTCCATGAAAATTGATCTCTAGATACCCTCGTATAGGAGCCATAAAGGGAGTTAACTTAAAATTTGCCATTCTTACTCTCTCTCTAACTCAACATGTCGTCCACTTTTCTTCTCATAACAAAGGGTTGAAGCTTGCAAAACAAAGACTCAACTTCTCCCATCTCTTAATCATTAAGATGTCTTGAAAAGCGGGGGCTCCAATTACCTAAATCCCCACTCTCCTCCCAAGCTTTTGAGACCTAATTGTGTTTATTTATTGCCATAGAAATAAGTTAGGGAAAACTTCTTTCAAGGGTTGGTCTTCACACCAAAAGTCTTTCCAAAACTTAACCTTTCTCTCATTTCTAGCAATCAAGTGGGATCAACTTCTTATGTCATCTCATTCATTTCTGATGGCTTTCCACCTCACCACACCATGACCTCCTCTTACTCCTTTCGAACACTAAACCCCTTTCTCTACTCCAAAATTCCCCATGATAATTTGTTTTCAAAGGGGCCGACTCTCTTTCTTTTGCAAATCTCCAACTCCACTTACCAAGTAAGGCTTTATTAAGGGCCATAAGACTATGAATTCCTAAGCCTCCCTCCTTATTTACACAAACCAAATTCCAATTCACCAAATGAGGCCTTCTCTTTAGAGCACCACCACCCCATAAAAAATCCATTTGGATTTTTTCGAGTCTTGCACACACTTTTATTTTTATTTTATTTATTTTATTTTTTTAATCAAGGTAAGCCTCCCACCCTTAGATATGTATCACATTTTCCACATTGTTAATTTTTTTTTTTTGAATCTCTATTCCACGGCATCCCACACCCTACGAGATTTAAAAGGGGCACCCAAAGGAAGACCCAAATAAGATGTGGGAAGCTTCCCTACTCTACACCCCATCACCAAAGCATCATTCTCCAAATTCTCTACCCCCTTACAAGAATAACCTCACTTTATCAATATTCGCTTTTAATTCAGAAAGCATCTCGAACCACATAGACAACTCAAATATCTCAATTGGTCACTGTTGGCCTTACAAAAGATTAATGTGTCGTCAACAAACAGAAGATGGGACACATCCCTCCTTTCTCCATTTCTCCTTTCCACCTTAAACCTTAAAATGAAGTCACTGCATCTGGCTCGGAACAACAATTGACTAAGAGCCTCCATAACCAAAATTAATAGATAGGAGGATAGCAAGTTGCCTTGTCTTAAGCCCCTAAAACTGTGAAAAAAGCATGAAGGGGTTCTGTTGATAAGAACAGAAAAGCTAGCTATGGAAATATACCAATTGATCTAACTTATCCACCTTTGCCCAAACCCCACTTTGAACATAACTGATATAAATAAATCCCAATTGACATGATCATAAACCTTCTCAATGTCCATTTTTCAAAGGAGACCAAGAATATTGCTCTTTAACCTAGAGTCAACAACCTCAATAGCACTGAGCATGGTGTCTAAAATTTGTCTACCTTGAATGAAGGCATGTTGATTTCACCTCCCCCGTTGTTGTCTTTACCTTATTTGCCAAAACTTTGATTAATAGCTTATACAAACCCCCAACCAAACCGATTGGTCTAAAGTCTTTCAAATCTTTAGCTCTCCCTTTTTGGGAATCAAAACCAAGAAGGTGGAATTTAGGTTTCTTTGGAATGTGCCATGAAGAAAGAACTCCTTAAAGAAAGGTATGATATTTGGTTTGGTAAAATCCCAACAAAAATGTAAAAAGCCATGGTAAAATTGTTTGGACCTAGAGCTTTATCACTAGAGAGACTACTCAGGGCTTCAAAAACTTCCTCATTTGAAAAAGGAACCTCTAGACTTTTGGATCTATCTTACCCCAACACTTCAAAGCGTAAACCCTTACGCTCGGTCTCCAATCCCCCGTTTCCAAGAGAAGAGTATGATAGGCATTGCACACCCTAGCTTTAATCTCCTCATCATCAATCAGAGTAACCCCATTTGTTCTCACCTTGGTTAACAAATTCCTTCTTGCATGAGCATTGGCCATCTTGTGAAAAAACTTGGTGTTCTTGTCTCCATCTCTTAACCAAATTTCCTAGATTTTTGTCTCCATGAAGTTTCTTCCAATAAAACCCACTTCTTATAAATCCTCAAAGGCCCCCTTTTTAGCCTCTGCCTCTTCAAGAGAAAGAGGACATTCTCTCTTCTTAGTGTCCTAGAATTGAACACAAGAAAAGGCTTATGATTTGTTAAAGAAGACATTGCCAAAACCTTCTTTTTTCCACACTTTAAGATCCCTTTTAAGAGCTTTTAATTTCTTAATGAGGCAATGATTGCTAAAGCTAGTAATCAGATACCCACCCACCAATTTCTCACAAGCTCTTTGAAGCCATTAGTCAAAAGCCACATATTCTCAAATCTAAAGGGGATCTTGCACTTTTTGACTCTTCCACCCTCGAGAATAATGGGACAATGGTCTGAAGCTAGCCTAGGAAAGCGAATTGAGAAATACCCAAAAATTGGTTCTCCTACTCATCAGAGACTAAGAAGCGGTCAAACCTAGAAGCTGCTTGAGAATTAAACCACCACACCATGTGAATGAACCTCTAGAAAGAGGAAGGTCCTTCAAACTCAACTCCTTTATGACATCTAAGAACCTCCTCATATCTGTCATAAATTTGAATTTGTTCATTCTTTCCCTTGGAAATCTAACAAGGTTAAAATACCCTTCTATGCACTAGGGATCGTCCCATAGACCTTTGATAGCTCCCAATTCATCTCAGAAATCCTTTTTTTCCCTCATTAAAACTAGATCATAGACTCCTATGAACACCCAGACAAAATCATCTTCAACATTTCTAAAGTGACATGAAATGGAGAACCCACCACACTCCAACTATAATAGGTCCAAAACTCTATTGTACTAAAAAATCAAAATGCCTCTTGACGCTCATCTAGCATCAACTGCACCTTAGTTAAAAAACCTTCCAACACCTAAGCTTCTTACCACTTGTAACTTCATCTCTTGCACCTTAGTCTCTAGAAGGCAAACTAGATCTACCTTTTGAGTCCTAACCACAAACTTGATCAATTTCCTTTTTTTCTCATCGTTGAGTTCTCTTACATTCCAGGAAAGGATTTTAATCTTCATCAATCAACTAGAACCAAATCCTAATTGTTCCTACCATCCTTCTAGAAGAGAGCAAGAAACTTTCATAATTGATTGAACAATCTAGTCTCCTTTGCTCCCTTTTGAAATGAGAGGAGGACACACATTTCTTCTTCCCCTCTCTACTAGGAATCCCACATCCAACTTTACTCCTTAACTTCCTCAACAAAGACTAGATTTTCTTTTCAAACCCCTGAACCGGCATCCCCAAAAATCTATTAAAATCTACTAGCTTGGTGAAGTCCTTGTCTGAAAGTGGGTCCTTGCATTCCACACCATTGGATCCCACCTCTTGAGTTGAAGCTGAAGCACCGTTACCCCCTGACTCAACTCCACTCTCTTGATTGGGGGAAAAATTCTCTAGGAAGACCACAACTTAGCCATCTTGAAAAACCATTGATAGAGGTTTTTTCACAGCGTCAACCAAAATTTCTGACACTTCTCCTCCCAACTCAGAAAAACCTTCTCCCTACTCAATACCCAAGAAAGGAGTAGAAGAAGAAGAAGACCCTTCTCCCCAAGAGGATTGAGTCCAAGAGAGCGTACCTTGATATCTAAGTGCTTCATCTAAAATAGCTTTATTGGTTAAAGGCTTCATCATTGTCTCCGTGGAAGGCAACTTTGACATGCAAGGATTAGAAGCACGAAAGGAGTGGACTCAATGGTAATAGCCTTGAGGCCCATCTCCCTTCCCTTTTTAAAGCTCACCTGACCCACTTTAAAAGGAGCTTGGGCCCTATCCAAAGTTGATCTTCTAGCCCCCTCCACCTCCATAGAGCGTAACTTGGCCTAAAACCCAACAAAAAGGCCCAAGGCCTCATCTACTAACCCACATGGCTCCTCCCCAACGATAGAAGGGAAATGATGGGTTTTTATAGAAACTTTGATTCCCATATTTTTGGGTATTGTACCACTTTTCTTTTTGTAGAGTTCGATGGATTGAGAGACAACACTTAAGCTTTCACTCTTTTAGAAAACCATTCTTTCACTCTCAGATAGGCGCGTGACCTTGCCCTACTATCTTTTTCTACCCTTGTTTCTCTACAACTATGAGAAGACTGCACCTCACTCTTCAATGGAGGAATCTCCCATCACAACTGAATTACGAAACAAGAGGATGGAGAGTTTGATGGATCAAGAGATGACACTTGGGCTTCCACTTTTTCAGAAAACCCTTATTCCACACTTCAAACAAGTGCGTGACCTTACCCTACCCTCTTCTCCTACCCTCCTCTCTTTGCATTGAGAAGACTACACCTCACTCTTCCATGGAGGAATCTCCCACTATAACTGAATCATGAAACAAGAGGAACCCACCATCACCTACAAAGAACTAGGTAACTTCTCTTTGATCCTAGCAAGAATCCTCGCCCATTGCGAATTCCTACACTCCGTCGTATCCTTATCGATGGCCACAAGACTCTCACAAGCTTCTCCTAATCTTTTGAACAAACCTTTTCCCCAAAGATGCAAGAGAAGGCCCAAAACCCTTATCCACACCTCTCGAACATCCCTTGCCTCCATGAGGCAACCTATAGATGGATTCCACCACTTTAGTAGAAGACTTTTTCCATTGAACCATTTCGCCCTCGAGTGGAACACCCTCTTAGCTTCAACTACATCTTCAAACTTGAACAGAATAAGGGATCCTCCCAACAATGCCAAGTGGAGTTTTCCTTTCAACTTCCAATTGAATTATGCCCAGTTCCTAAGAGAGACAGGGTTAGGAGGCTGGTCAAAAAGCCCCCCCATCTTTGATTTCAATCCACACAGTGTTACACTATTAAGAAGAGCTAGAGATTTCCACCTCTGCTACCGAGTACTCATTCCCATCATCACCCCTCTAAGAACCAACCCCTTCGAAGAGGTAGCTCTGGGCTCCTCCACTCTCCTTAGGGTCGTAGAAACACCAAGACTTCTTAGCTTGCTAGAGAGGATTTTCCACCCCCCCTACAAATCCCTTTCCTTCAAGAAACACCAAGGAAAACTTCTTTCCTTCCACTTCCTAAACAGAACAAAGTAGAAACCACCTTTCTCCTATTATTGCTCAAATCCAACAAATGGTGTCTACCCCATTCCACCCAAGACTTTCTAAAAAGCTCCCCATCTTTGAGAGCATAGCAGGTCTCAGCCCCTTCCACCAGCAAAGCCAAGCCCTTACCCCACTGAATCTAATACATGACGAAAAGTTTGGACCCCTTTCACAAATCTTCCCAATCACCTTCCTTTTATTCTCCTCGATTAAATCCTCAAAGCTCTTTGATTCAACGCCAAACCAACACTTATCTCCAGGAAAAACCACTGACATTTTTCAATCCCATGAAAAAATAGGAGTTTTTTTTTTTCCTTTTATGCCCATTGCGAGTATGAAGTCATCTAGTTGTCATCTATCATTCTCACATCTTCCATACACAATCATTTTCACATGTTCCCTTACATCTAGCTTGAAGGTCCATCTTGATTCTTGATGGTTTTGAATATTCATAATGATCTTGTTCATATAATCATGTGGTAGGGGTTGACATCATCACTGGTTTACATATTGTAGTGTTATGACACTGTAACTACATTTGCTGCTTCATAACCACTACAATTTCTTTGGCAATTTGGCTTGCCTAGGCCATACTTTTGCAATGGCTAGTTTCTTTCCTATTTTTCTTTAGGAATTTTCAGCACATAAATTACATATAAAGCAATTTAGATTATGTGGTGATTTCATCATATTATTTTTGGTTGTGTACTCTAGAGTTTATTTATTATTCTCTGGAAGCTCTAATTATAACATTGAAATTGTAAGAAACTTCTTTCTTTCTCCTTATAATGCCCTACACCATGACTTATGTGGACCATAATGTTAGAGCCTTTGGTTGTTTAGGATGTAATAGGAGTGAAATGTGCATGATCCATTCATTTTGGATTTTTATGCTCTCCCCTTTTTTTTTTTTGGGTTTTGTTCTTTCTTTGTCTTGCCTTTTATTTTTTTGGGGTTTTTTTTATTAGTTAAATTTATTTTGTATGTCACACTGTACATTGATTTTTCTGTTTTATTGGAAACTTTCTAGTTTGTACTTCAAAATTTGTGGTGGTGTTTGCTAGTGGTGACGGCTCAGGAGGAAAGAAACAGTCCTCTAATGCTTATATCTCCCAGTCAACAAGAGGCTTAAGGTCATTGTTGAGAGAGCATGTAAGATGTATCTCTTTTATCTTTTAAAATTTGCATGGATAGGAAGTTTATTTTCTCTTTATGGAACATGTTCATAAACAATTTTCATGTGGAAAATATGTTTTTTCTCACTCTAAATGCTAATTCGAGTTTTTTCTGCTTGAATATAAAAATTAGTTCCTGAAATAAGATATTACTTTTTTTTTTTTGCACTTGGTATTAACTGAGGTAGTGGCATTGAAATAGAAATCATGGGGGTGCTTATTTTGACTTAAAACCTGGAAATAGTTGCTGCTTTTTTGCTAGAGGTTTAAATATGAGGTTTATAAAATTGTAACAGAAATGAGTGCAGTGACAAAATATTTTGTGTTCTTTCTGCAAAATTCTAAGCTAATATGGGAATGATAATTTTAAACCATTCTTGTGGAATTTAGATGATTACCAAATTTATTGATTTTGAGAATGTTGATATTTATTAAGGACCTTGATCTGTTGACCAAGTGGCTAACTGTTAGATCATTAGAGATAATTTATCAGGGACCTTGATTGTCTGGCCAGATGGTTTACTGTGTTTGACTTTTACCAACTAAAAAAAAAACCGTCATCCTTGATTTTAATGAGGCATTGGTTGCTCTATATTTTTGGTTTTTTTCTCATTGCTGAGCAATTATTTTGCTTTTTTCAAAAAATTATCATAATTTTGTCTTATATAGTAGGCCAACAATGTATATCAAATTAAGTTGACTTAGGCTAAAGCCTTAATGTTCCACTGGACATGCAACCTTCTCTTGCTTGTACTTGGCTCAATAATGGGGATTTAACAAGCAATGAGGTTCGAACTTATGGCCCCTTAGAAACCAAAGCTCTTGTACAATATTATGCGGACTTGGAGTAAAATCTTAACTGTCTTCTCATTTTTTATTTTGTAAGTTCTCGATTCATATAAGAAAATGAAAGAAAATTTTAATCAATAAAGAAGTTGCTATATTTAGGTAAGGATGCATGAGAATATGTGTGACAGGTGGTGATACCCGGATTCTCAATTTTGCTAAAAGTAACCCTGTTGACAAAAATGACATGGGTATTGTTGTGGGATCCTCATGGGATATATTATTATTCTTTTTTACTTGGGACTGGATAATTGTCAGTAATTTTTAAAGTGAAATTTTTTGGAACTTGGGTCTTTAAGAGATGAATTAAAACTAAAAAAAAGGAATTAAGTGTTATTGGGAAGATTCAAGGATAAGAGAAAAAAAAAAAGGGCTTTTATGAGGATATTTAAAGATAAAAAAAGGGTCTACAGGCGGGTGGGGTGATAGAAAATAGGTCTCTTGGTACTTCATTAGCATGAATTTGTTACTTTTAGAATAATAACATTTAAAGAGATGATAAATCAAAACAAAGGTAATAAAATAAAAGTAAAGGGATGGATATGGATAAATAATAAAAAATATATTGATATAAAATAAAATTAGTGAAAGAAATATGTATGCATATTGTATATTAACAAAAATTGAAATTTCCAATGAAAAAACATGACATACGATATAAATTAAATTTTTTAGTGCATTTCCTTCATGCGTAGGAGTAATATGACTTGAATTACTAAAGGGTAATATTATGGATTCCACGACAAATAAAGTAGATATAGATCTAAGTAAGCACTCAAATATTTGACTTTTGACCATGTCCAAGTATATGTACCATTGTTAAGTTCCTTTCAGCCAAGTCCTTGTATCTTAGAGTTTGTGAATTTGAATCATTAGATGTGTAACACATACCTGCATCTAATACTTGCAACTAAATCCCTGTAACATATGTGGCAAGCAGACATAATTTGTGATTGTTTCTATCTGTTGCATGTGCGATCAGGGGCTGCTTGGATTGTTTTAGGGCAGCGTATCTGATTTCAATTTGATATAATTGGGTTCAAAGAACCCAAAAACAAATATGGAAGCTCAAGAACAATAATTGATTTTGTCATTTTGATTCAGCATAATGATGGGTTCAAATGCGGATCAAAGTTGAAAATCTTGGTAACCCAGTGGGCAAACCCCAACTTTGCAACCATGTAATGAGTTATGTGCTTGTGAATTTGTGCCTGTCATATATGCTTTCTTCTTTTCAGGATGTTGGACCTATGAGATTATGATATTAAGGGCTTGCAATGCTAACCATTTTAACTAATTAATCTCTGTTTTGGATTTTACATATATTTTTTTCCATGTTTGTAATATTTTTTTAATCCAATGAACTAACTTTTTCTTTTGTCTGTATATTATGAAAACTAGGATGTTTGTTTCTCTATGCCTCTTTCCCGTTTTAAAGTAGAACAAGTCACTACTGAAGACCTGGTTGAACTCTCAGAGATTGAGAAACACAATCTGGGTCAGGTTTTTGTCTATGCTTTTAATTTTGATAGTCTTTTATCTTTCACCTTGCTAAACTTATGCCTGGAATAGAACATGGGATGCCTTTCTCTGCCATTTGTGGAACTTCCATGCTTGCTTAGACTACTTGCTTGTTACAGTTGCCTCAATGGGATTTTCTTAGGCATTTAGTTTATGACAAATTTATGAGCAGCAAGGGCAAAATATAAAGAAGCAGTTCCAAAAGCTTCATGTTTGATGTGATGTCCATTACTGTTTTTTTTTTCTTTTCCAAAATTTGATTATGAAAATCTCTTTAGTTACAGAAGTATACCTACTTCTCCTGATGTTGTTCTTTGTGATTTATCACTCGTTGGTGATTCTCATTTCAATTCAGACTTGACGTCTTGGTTCCATATCTGATGTGGATAACAGTCCACAGTCTTTGCTGTCTTTTAGTGGAAACAAGAATGTGCATGCTTTATATGACTTTATGCTAAATTATAGGTAAATACCTAGCTAATGTTGGAAGCACTACATCTCTCTAGTAAGTTAGGTACTTTGTCTATATTTCTGTTCTCTTTTATTGTCAGTGGTTTTTCATTTCTTATGGCTATTTGCATATCTTTCTTGACCTCCTTGACAAGTGTGGATGTTCCTCTTCTGTATTCACCTGTTCCATTTCAGAATGCTGCTCTTTCTGCCCAGAGGTAAGTGTAATTTAATTCAAATTTAATGGTTATAGGCCGGTGTTAGTGACCTTTGTTTTCCTTGTCCATGAATGCATTTCCAAGAGCAAATATACGTCTCAGCCATGATTCTCACATAAATGTGGCCAACGGTTGGATGTTTAGATCCACCATATTGAAAATACATCCAAACTATTTCTATGCATATGGGTAGGGTAGTCCCAAACTTCGAACCTTCTAAAGGCAAGTGATTCCCTGGTACCTTGCTTTGTGTTCTCAAAGTTTCATCAAATAGGATCCCTGAACTTTGTTGTAACATGATTGAAATAACTTTGATCAATCTTTCTTCCACATTTTCTTATTGTTATAATCATTTATCAACCTTTCCTTGTATTTGCATCTGACACAAAGAGGTCTAATGCATGTATTACTACCCTTCTCATGTAATATAACCTACTCGAATACATTGTTTTTCTTTTATAAGATTACCGTTTACCTTGGAAGGAGAGTAGTCATCCTTTGAAATTAGAGCAAAATGGTTCTTTGTAAATTTTAATACTTGTACAACGATAAATATTTATTATGATTAATTTTAGTTGCTTGGTTTTGCTTGCTAATTCCTGTGGGGTAGGTGCTTGGGATTTTTCAGTAGTGGCTTTCTTTTGTAGGTTAGTTGCGAGGAGTTGAAGAGAGCTAATCATGTTGCTTTTCCTCTTAAAGGATCCAAAATGAAAGACGAAGCAAATGAAAGTGTTTCAGCTGGTCTCTCCTACAGCATTGAAATCAAGGATGCTTACATTCCACCGTGGATAATATCCAGTATATGTGCAACCATGGGTTCTGAAGGGAGGAGCTTTGAGGCAAGGTATGACAAATTTTGTCATTGTGCCTGATTATTTTCTATGGTTAGCCCTGATCTCACGACAAAAAGCTGCAGTAATGGTATATGAATAAATATATGTAACTGGGAGCTTTGGCTTTCAGTTATTCATCTTACTGGAAATCATGTCATTAGATATTATTTTACGCACTTGTTCATGTTTGTTGGCATATTGTATGGCCATATATAGATAGCATTACCAACTAGCTAACAAGAATAAGCTAACTTTGTGTGTGTGCGTGCGTGTGTGCGCACAGTTTTACAACAGAGCCGACTTCAATTGGCCTTGTTAGATAGTGTACAATTATTTAGGTTATTTACTTTTCCTTTTCCTTTTCTTTCCTTATTGTATTGTGGGTCTCACTAACATGTATATATATATATATATATATATACCCAAGTCCAATGTGTATTATTAACAGTTTTTCAATAACAAGAATTAATGATTCTCCATTTTCTCTCTTTTCACATGGTATCAGAGCCTAGGGGGGAAAAAAACCCTAATTATTTCCGGTTTATCCGTGAATCCATTTGGGAAATCTTTCAGTGACCGTGTTTCATTCCGGTCACCTTTCCCATCTCTTAAAGCTTTCCGATCAATCGTATCGCCGTTAGAAAACCCTCACCGCTGTCAGAAAACCCTCACCCCCGACGACCTTTTTCTGGCGAAGTCCTTTTCCGACACCGACCATACCATCAGGTGCGCAAAAAGGAGATCTTCAAGTTTTCTCAAAACATCGGAGGGAGATTCTCAGCTATGAGTCGACCACGCGCGTTTCTTCTCCGGCGGCCTGAACCTTATGCGCCGGCTCGTGGAGCACTTTCCGGCCACGCGCTTCCATCTCCAGCCTCGCCTGACGCCGTCTAGCCATCCTCCATCTGTGCTTGTGCCATCCGAGCCCTGGAAGTGCATTTTTTTGGGTTTTTTTCTCTCGCTCGGCCCTCTAAACAGCCTTTCTAGCGACCTTCGATGACTTCCTCTCCACCTCGAGCCCCCGCACGTGTCTTAGGAAGTGTACTTCTACCCTTCCAGTAGTGCCACATTTATTTTTCTTTACTATTTGGTCTCTCACAGCCGCGAATCCTCGGTTTTTCTTCTTTCGGCCGCGATCTGAAGCCGTATTAGGGCTTTATTCGATCCAAACATATTTCGTTCTCCAGATAAGTAGATATGACTACTAAAAGTTCCACTTTTTCCTCTGTCATATCTGGATCTCCTATGATTACTTTGGAGAAATTGGTTGGCAGTGAAAATTATTTGTCCTGGTCTGCCTCTATGGAGCTTTGGTTTATGGGTCAAGGTTATGAGGATCAGCTTGATATGCAGGAGGCAGATATCCTTGAGGTTGACAGAGTACAATGGAGGAAGATAGATGCACAGTTATGTAGTGTGTTATGGCAATCAGTTGATCCTAAGATTCTACTTCATCTTCGGGCCTACAAAACATGCTTTAAATTTCGGAATCAGGCGAAAGGGCTATACACGAATGATATCCAACGTCTTTATAAGGTGGCTTCTTCTATTGTCAATGTCAGACAACAAGACATGGATTTATCTACTTATATTGGCTAGATTGCCTCTCTTAAGGAGGAATTCTTGACCGTGATGCCTCTTACTACTGATGTTGGGGATCAACGAACACAGATTGACAAGTTCTTCATGGTTCTTACGCTTATTGGCCTCCGTCCAAATCTCGAGACCGTCTGCGATCAGATTCTTGGTAGTTCCTCCATTCCATCATTGGATGATGTGTTTGCTCGCCTCCTCCGTATCTCCTCCACTCAGACTTTGCCATCTGATAACACTACAGATTCTTCTGTGTTAGTTTCTCAAACTAACTCTTGAGGCCGACGTAGTGGTAACCGAGGTAGAAGCCAACGTCCTCATTGCACCTATTACAATAAGCTTGGCCACACTCGTGATCGGTGTTATCAGTTACATGGGCGGCCTCCCCGCACTGCCCACGTGACCCAGTCATCTGATCCTCAGTCGCCTCAGCCTCCCAGTTCCTCCACGTCTCAAGGTATTTCCCTCACTGACAGTGAGTATGATGACTATCTCCGTTATCAGGCCACCAAGTCAACTTCTGTTGCCCAGACTGGTAATGTTTTTGCTTGTCTTACCCACACATCTTCTCTTGGACCTTGAATTCTAAATTCTGGCGCTTCTGATCACATATCTGGTACTAAAGATCTTTTCTCTTCTATTATTACTACCTCTGCCTTACCTACTGTTACTTTAGCTAATAGTTCCCAAACTATGGCTAAAGGTTTTGGTTTCGCTCATCCTCTCTCTTCCCTACCTCTCCATTCTGTCCTTTATGCCCCTGAATGTCCTTTTAATCTTATTTTCATTAGCAAAATAACTCGTACTCTTAACTGTTCTATCACTTTCTCTGATAAATTTGTGACCTTGCAGGACCGGAGTACGGGGAAGACGATTGGCATAGGACGTGAGTCTTAAGGCCTCTATCACCTCACCTCGCCTTCAACTCCTGCAGTTTGCATTTCCACTGATGCTCCCCTCCTCATCCACAGTTGCCTTGGCCACCCTAGTCCATCCAAGTTCCAGAAAATGGTCCCTCATTTTTCATCTTTGTTGTCGCTTGCGTGTGAGTCCTGTCAGCTTGGGAAACATACTCGTGTCTCATTCTCAAAGCGTTTGAATAATCGGGCAAAGTCTCCTTTTTGAACTTGTCCACACTGATGTTTGGGGTCCTTGTCGGACCGCGTCTACTTTAGGATTTCAGTATTTTGTCACTTTCATTGATGACTATTCTCGATGTACTTGGTTATTTTTAATGAAAAATCGAGTTGAGTTATTTTCTATTTTCCAGAAATTTTATGCTGAAATTCAAACCCTGTTCAATATTTCTATTCGTGTGTTGCGCAGTGACAATGCCAGAGGATATTTTTCTGCACCATTTATTTCATTTATGTCCTAACATGGGATCATTGATCAGTCTTCTTGTGCTCATACTCCTCAACAAAATGGGGTAGCTGAACGTAAGAATCGACATCTTATTGAGACAACTCGTACTCTCCTTCTCCATAGTAATGTTCCTTTTTGTTTTTGGGGGGACGCTATTCTTACAGCATGTTATTTGATTAATCGTATGCCCTCATCTGTATTACACGATCAGATTCCTCATTCCCTTCTTTTCCCTAACCAACCACTTTATTTCCTTCTCGTGTTTTTGGTTGTACTTGCTTTATTCATATTCTCACTCTTGGACAGGACAAACTTTCTACTAAAGCCACAAAATGCATCTTCTTGGGATATTCTAGACTTCAAAAGGGTTATCGTTGTTATTCCTTTGAGACTCATCGCTACTTTCTCTCCGTTGATGTCACTTTCTTTGAGGACTCACCGCTTTTCTCCACCTTTGAGTCTCTTCCTGCTTTCAAGTCTTACCTCTTCCCATTATCTCCCAACCTAATGCAGTGTCTTCTCGCCCACTCAGGTTTATCATCGCCGTCATCGTGTTGTTGTTCCTCCTTCTTTGGTTGAGGTACCTGCTGACTTACTTCCTATCCTTTCGGCTTCTCCTGCCCTGACTCTGCCTCCTTCTGCTGACTTACCTATTGCTCTTCGGAAAGGTAAATTGATCTACTCGTAATCCTCATCCCATTTACAATTTTTTGAGTTACCATCGATTATCTTCACCCTATTCTGCATTTGTTTCTACTATATCTTCTGTTTCTCTTCCCAAGAGCACCCTTGAGGCTCTTTCCCATCAGGCTAGCGACAGGTAATGGTAGATGAAATGACTGCTTTACACTCCAATGACACTTGGGATTTTGTTGTTTTACCCTCTGGTAAATCTACAGTTGGTTGTCGTTGGGTCTACACAGTTAAGGTTGGCCCTGATGGTCAGGTTGATCGCCTTAAGGCCCGCTTAGTTGCTAAAGGCTATACTTAGGTTTATGGTTCTGATTATGGTGACACTTTCTCTCCCGTTGCCAAGATAGCTTTTGTTCGTCTATTGCTCTCCATGGTTGCTATGCATTCTTGGCCTCTTTATTAGTTAGATATTAAAAATGCTTTCCTTCATGGGGATCTTGCTGAGGAAGTTTATATGGAGCAACCATCTGGTTTTGTTGCTGAGGAGGAGTCTGGTTTAGTGTGCAGGTTACGCCGTTCTCTATATGGTTTGAAACAATCTCCTCGAGCATGGTTTAGCCGTTTTAGTTCTGTTGTTCAAGAGTTTGGCATGTTCCGCAATACAACAGACCATTCCGTTTTCTATCATCATAATTCTTCGGGGTAGTGTATTTATCTGGTAGTTTATGTGGACGACATCGTCATTACAGTAGTGATCAGAATGGTATTCAAAAACTAAAGCAACACCTTTTCACCCACTTTCAAACTAAAGACTTGGGGAAACTCAAGTATTTCTTAGGGATTGAGATAGCTCAATCCAGTTCCAGTGTGGTTCTTTCCCAAAGGAAGTATGCTTTAGACATCTTGGAAGAAACCGGTATGTTAGATCAGTAAACCTGTAGATATTCCTATAGATCCAAATGTCAAACTTATACCGGGACAGGGGAGCCTTTAGGAGATCTCCGGAGATATCGGCGACTTGTAGGTAAACCGAACTATCTCACCATTACTCGTCTAGACATTTCTTTTCCTGTAAGTGTTGTTAGTCAATTCCTACAGTCACCATGTGATAGCCATTGGGATGTCAGTAATCCGCATTCTTCGATATATCAAAAGCACACTAGGCTAAGATGTGTTGTACAAGAAACGAGGTCATACCCGTGTTGTTGGTTACAGAGATGCAGATTAGGTGACTCACCCACAGATAGACATTCCACTTCCGGTATTGTGTTTTTATTGAAGGTAACCTAATATCTTGAAAGAGTAAGAAACAAGATGTAGTGGCCAGATCTAGTGCTGAAGCCGAGTATCGAGCTATGGCTTTGGCAACATGTGAACTCATATGGCTGAAACATCTTCTTCGGGAGTTGAGATTTGGAAAGGATGAACAAATGAATCTCATCTGGTGACAACCAAGCCGCTTTGCATATTGCATCCAATCCAGGTCTTCCATGAAAGGACCAAACACATTGAAGTTAACTGTCACTTCATTAGAGAGAAGATCACATCAGGATGTGTGGCGACTAGTTTTGTCAATTCAAATAATCAACTAGTAGATATTTTTACTAAATCTCTTAGAGGTTCTAGAATTAAATACATTTGTAACAAGCTTAGTGCATATAACATATATGCTTCAGCTTGAGGGGGAGTGTTAAATAGTGTACAGTTATTTAGGTTATTTACTTTTCCTTTTCCTTTTCTTTCCTTATTGTATTGTGGGTCCCACTAACATGTATATATATACCAAAGTCCAATGTGTATTAGTAACAGTTTTCAATAATAAGAATTAGAGATTCTTCATTTTCTCTCTTTTCACAAGCCTAAACGCAGCTTGAAATCATGGCTTTGAAAGCACATATGCATTTGGAATTCGGAGGATGTTGTAACTTGTCACATGCATTCGGCCTCCTTGAAAGGCTTGAAATTTGCCAATGGTTCTTTTATTGCTCGTCTTTCGCTTTGTATAACAAATCTGTTTTCATTGATTATTATTATTATTATTATACTATCATATTTTTTTTTCTAAATATTATTTTTTATACACATCCTTAAAAATATTTAATTGTACACAAATTATTTTTATTATAATATACATTTTTTTTTCAAACTATCGTATTTTTTTTTTCTAAATTAAATTTCTTATTTCTCAATAAAATAAATCTTTCAATAGTAATAATCATACATCTACATTTTTTTCAAACTATCGTATTTTTTTTTCTAAATTAAATTTCTTATTTCTCAATAAAATAAATCTTTCAATACTAATAATCATACATCTACATTTTTACAAATATAATTAATTTTCAAAAATCAAAATTATTAATTCCAATGGTAGGTAAGACTAACTTAACTTCCTTGAAAAATTCTATATAATAAAACTAATGACACAAATTCAATTCATTTGTTTGACCATTAAAATTCTTTGAATTTTTCCAATTCTTTGACACGTGTTATTAATTTTGCATTTTTTTTCCTTTTCAACCCTCACTTTGTTAGAAAACTTTTCACATTCATGGTTTCCATATGGGATATTACATGGCCTTTCAATTTTTGTGTTCTTTCATTCGTGTATTTTCATTAAGACTTGCACCAGCCCAATAAATGATATAAGAGTTTTTGTTGGCGTAACAACCTCAACATTGCCCTTTCAGGATGTAGTGAAAAGACCTTTTAAAGGATTTGTATTTTATCATAAAATAGAAAAGAAAAGAAAGAAGCACAACAGAATTTTGACCCCTTTGAACCACTTGGTACATATCTTAAAGTAATTAAGAAGGAGGAGGAAGATGGCTTACCAATAAGTTTCCATGAGGGCTTGAATGAACAACTAAAATAGAGAGATGGTGGAATATAAAGAGGACTTTTCTAGCAAGTGCACCTGGCAATGGAGCTTAAAGCTTGAGATCAGTGCTGGATGCTCTCAATCTTTTCGGGTGTGGTTCCTGATCATCTGCTTGGTTTTCCCCAGCATCATCATGGCCTCTTTGATGATCCACCAACATAGGCACATTGTGGTGTAGATAATCATGGGTGTATATCAGCTGAACCCCGCACCTCTTGATATTGATATGAGTAGCCACACCATCAAACGCAGCCAGAAAGTGCCATGGTTGATTGCGGTGGTACTTATTTGGAATAGCATTCTTAGGATGGAGAGTCACCGACAATCGATCTGATGCATCACCATTAAAGATGTCGCATGTACAATAATGCCCAATATTGAGATGGTCATCCACAACTTCATCCGGATCACCGCGCAATCTCAGACAAAATTGAGATGGCTGCTGAAAAGGATTCTCTTCACAATAAAGAGTGAAGAAAGCAAATCCCAACATCATGGTTTTCCCCGGCATCATCATGGTCATGTAGATAATCATGGGTGTATATCAGCTGAACTCCGCACCTCTTGATATTGATACGAGCATCCCCAAAATAATGCGGAGGAACAAAATCAGCCAGAAAGTGCCATGGTTGTTTGCGGTGGTACTTATTTGGAATAGCATTCTTATGATAGAGAGTCACCCACAATCGATCTGATGCGTCACCATTCCAATTGTCGCATGAACACCAATGCCAAATGTTGCGGTCATCCACAACTTCATCCGGATCACCGTGCAATCTCAGACTAAATCGATATGGACAATAATTCTGATAAAGAGTGAAGAAAGCAAATCCCAGAAAGTGGTCATCCTCGTACCAATTCAAAGGAGGCTCTATTCTTACTTGGCTTCCAATCTCCTGATGCAATACCCACCCTGGAATTCCACCATTTCCTAGGATAAGAATCCTCTTGCCTTCCTTGCAATTCAAGTGCTGCATATACAATCAAAGCTAATATGTAATTGGAGTACTACTGGGTGGATGAAAAGTTTTAAGTGTCGTTATTAAATAAAAATCGTACCTCATTACTTGTTGGATTGAACCATTTGAGGAGGCAAGACCAGAGTAGAGATGATGGACTTGATAACATTTCCAGCTTCGTGCAATAGTGGGCATCTATTTCTCGCAGACTCGATGGGAGCTCTGGAATGTCTTGGAGCATCTTGCAGTGACTGATATCAAGGTAACGAAGCTTACAAAGTTGAGAGATGCCAGAAGGTATGCTAACCATTAGATTGCAGTGACTCAAATCTAGTCGTTCTAAGGAGCAGAAGCCTTCCGGATTCTTGGGAAACTTCTCCAAGTTTGAACAACAACCTCGTAGTGTTAGATTTTGAAGGGATCTCAAATCATAAATGCTGTCTGGAAGAGTCACAAGGCAATTGCTCATATTCAAATGCCTGAGGCTTTTCAGATTTTGTGATGATGGTAGCTCTTTTATACCAGTTCCTCTTAAATCAAGAACTCTTAAGTATTTCATATCCTCCGTGATTTCTGGAAAAGTATCTAGATTTGAACAATCATTGAGAGAGAGGATCCCAAGGGACTTTAACCTGCAAATGCTAGTTGGAAGACTCCTCAAGTTTTTGCAGTCTGACAAATTTAAGTACCAAAGTCCAGTGAGAAGTTCTATTGAGGAGGGTAATTCCTTAATACCACATCCACGAAGGCAAAGACTAGATAAAGCTTTCATAGGACTTCCCTTCATCTCTGGAAATTCCTCCAAGTTTGAGCAAAAACTCAAGTTCATTTCTTCAAGAGAGTCCAAGTATTGAATGCTACTTGGTAAACTTGTAAGGTTTTTGCACCTACTCAAATTCAATGTGGTAAGATTCTTGAGATCTCCAATAGATGGATCAACAACATTCAATCTCTTACAATTTTCAAGTTTTAACTGCTTTAGATTTGGCATATTTGAGAACGATATTTTAGTGAGTTGCCTTGATCCAGATAAATTTAAGATCTCCAACTGCTCCAAACGCTGTGACAAAAGGAATTTTGGTTTAGTAAATGAATTTTCACAAAGAAAAAATTAATCTCAAACACAAAATAATATGATCATGAAATACTAGATATACCTCATTTCTTTGCCTAAGTTGTTTTATGTTGCTATCCTTCATGTTGAGTTCAATAAGGTTCACTCCAAGAAAATTTGACGGCAATGATTTCAAAGGGTATCCTTCCCAATGAAGATATCTCAACTCATGTGCAGGGAATTGAAAATCTTCAAGAAGAATAACTTTCAATTGCTTTTTCGTAGTACCACAATAACCGCTTGAATAAATCTTGAGCAATCTAAGTTGTTTCATCTTTGCAAAAATCTTTGTACTAACTTGTAGTGGTGTCGATCTCGACAAGTCCAAGAATATTGCCTCAACATTTTTCATCCCCTACTGCACAATAACAAAGAATTAGGCAAGCATAAAAGAGATAAAGCTAGCTAAAATTGTATGGATATGTAACTTAGACAAAAATGATATTGCTCAAATTTAAATATTTTTATGAAGCTTAAGAAAGTTCATGAGTTTGATGGTTACCCCCATTGTAAATGCACGACGCACATCACTCGGATCCCACAATCTACTCCATTTTGTAGGATCATCAGGAGATTCACTACGAATAATGTTCCATCCCATTTCTTGTATCAAATCATGCATAAGAATCTTATTTTTAGAAAGAGATATAAGACACTTATCACAGAGGACTTTTATTTCTATCTCTGCATTCAAATCACAACTGTCCAATATCCTTGAAACATAGTCTTTGTCTTTCCCATTAAAAAAACATGCAATATCAAGAAATATTTTCTTCTGTGTATAATCTAATCCGTCAAAGCTTACTTTAAGCACATTGTGAATTTTCACTTCAGGTTCTCTTTTCAATTTACGCAATTGACTTTCCCATTCGAATATTGTCTTGTCAAACAAGAAAGAACTGAGGACTTTTAAAGCTAAAGGAAGGCCGTGACAATAACGGACTACACGATCCGAGAGGTGGATGAAGTCTTGTTTAGGAAGATTTTGTCTAAAAGCAAAGAGACTAAAAAGCTCACAAGCTTGTTTAGAATTTAATTCCTCAACCTCATATATGTCATCCATTTCTTGTAACAAATGTTTATTTCTTGTTGTTATGATGACTCTGCTTCCTCTTCCAAGCCAATCACGATTTCTGAGTAAGTGTTCTAATTGATTTGAATCATCAATGTCATCGAGAACAATAAAAACTCTTTTACATCGGAGAACATTTTTTATCGCATTGGCTCCTTGGCTAATATTGCTTACATTTTGATTTCTCTCCACTTGTAGTAGATCACAAAGAATTTGATTTTGTAAATGATGCAAACCCATAGTATTGCCAACTTCTCTAACATTTTCGAGAAAGCTCATATACTCAAATTCATGAGAAAATGTATTATATACAACTTTGGCGATAGTCGTCTTACCCATTCCGCCTATTCCACATATACCAATGATCCGAACATCATTCAATTGATCAACACATAGCCGTCGAATTATCTCCTCTACATGGGAATCCATACCAACCAAGTTGTCACCAACATCCAACATTCTGCAATTCAATGTCCTGAATATATTGTTGACGATTTTGTTAACATGCTTGGACTCATACCTACCAATTGCAAAGTACATGTGATGATTAATTAAGCTATTACTGATAAAAGAAATATAAAAAAGATTACACGTTAAGCTTCTTCATGAGAAATGAATCATAGTGAAAAAATATATATATATATCAAAAGTATTAAGTTTTAAAACTCAAATTATGTTTTTAGGACATTTTTATTGTATTAAGTATTCGAGTCAATGAAAATAAAATATGTACCTGTGCAACATTGTCAAATTGATTTTTTTTTTTTTTTTTGTTTCAGAATATTTATAGGCTGCTAAGCATGGAGCAAATTTATATCAAACAAAATCATATTGTAATGACCCACTCTCTTGTGCATATATAAATATCATTTGCAGCTCTCTCTCTCTCTATGTTATGTGTAACATTATAATTACCCAATCCCCTATCCACAATGTAGACACAAGGTACTCATCATGTCTCATAATATGATGGGTTTGCAGGTCTTCAGTGACTTTCTTGATATACTTTGAATACTTCGTGACTTGCAATAATCATAAATGACCTCCAAATCTCTTCAACTATTACTCCATAATCATAAAAATGTCTGATTCCTGTGCCAGTAAATAAAGCCTACTTATAAATGAAAGTTGAAGGGAAATTAATAAAGCTTTACCCATCCTTCACATGCTCTCCAGATATATTGGCTGCTTCTGTCAATGCACTCCTCCAACTTCGCACCTTCTCTTTCATCTCCTCTGTATCTTCTTTGTAATTGGAAAATGCCTCGCCAAACCTTCCTGTCTGATGCCGTACATGGGATGGATCCACTTGGTAGAAAATCGGTACCACAATTTGTTTCATTTCTTTCCTGCACTTCATGATCTTCACCAGCTCATCTAAACACCATCTGGAACCAGCATAGTTTCCCGAGAAAACTATTAGGGAAAACCTTGATTCTTCAATAGCTTTTAGGAGTTCAGGCGCAATCTCTTCCCCTCTCTTAAGTGAATCATCATCTCTAAAGGTAGCAATACCTCTTCGAATCAAATTTGAATACAAGTGATCAGTGAAATTGAATCGGGTGTCTTCACCTCTAAAACTCAAGAAAACATCATACTTCCATTGTGGGATGAAAGTAGAAATAGAAGTAGAAGTAGAACTTGTGGAAGCCATAGGAAACTTTTGCCAAAATTAGAACTCAGAAGAGATTCTGCAGAATTGTGAATGTAGATCGTGCTGTTTTTTAGCAAAAATTTGGTGATGAAAGACTTTGGGTCAATGTTGTGTACAGAGAAAAATAAAATAAAATTCGGTGAGTGCAGTTGTCACAGCCACTGGGTTTTAAAAAGCAGAGCCCCATAAAAATCTCCTCCAACCATCGCGAGTCTGTTTAAATCCTCATCTACTCGCTGTCTTCTTCTGCCACCTTTCTTCTTTTGCTATCATTTGTTTTTAAAATAGTTTCATGATACAAAGACAAATATTTAATTATTTTTTGCTTTCTCTAGAATGGCTTAAGTGATCAAGAATTCCAACATATGAAACTGAAGAGAGCGAGAGCACGCGCTGCTGCAGATGGAGCATCTTACTTAGGGTTCCATAAAATATATATATATATATTAAAAAATTCCCAAATTATAAAAAATAAAAAAAAATCATCAAGGGAACTCGTCCCTTGAATATATTTTTTATTTAAAAAAAATTCCCAATTTAAAAAAAAAAAAAAAAAAAAAATTCCCAAATTATTAAAAAAAAAAAAAAAACAATTCCTCAAGGGAACTCGAAGAGACGAGTTCCCATGGAAAAAAAATTATTTTTTTTTTTAATATATTTTTTATTTTAAAAAAATTCCAAGGCAATTCCTCAAGGGAACTTGTCTCTTCAAAAAATATACATATTTTTTTTTAAAAATTCCCAAACTTAAAATAAAATAAAAAAATAAAAAAAAAAAACCCCAAGGGAACTCGTCTCTTCAAGAGACGAGTTCCCATCCAAAATTTTTTTTTTTAAATATATATATATTTTTAAAAAAGTCCCAAATTTCCTCAATGGAACTCGTCTCTTGAAGAGACGAGTTCCCATAGAAAAAAAAATATATTTTTTTTAAAAATATATATATATTTTTTAAAAATTTCCAAATTAAAAAAAAAAAAAATTCCTCAAGGAACTCATCTCTTGAAGAGACGAAAGAGACGAGTTTCCATGATTTTTTTTTTTTTAAATATATATATTTTAAAAAAATTCCCAAATTAAAAAAAAAAAAAAAGAATTTCCTTAAGGAAGAGACGGGTTCCATAAAATATATATATATATATATATATATATATATATATATATTAAAAAATTCACAAATTATTAAAAAAAAAAAAAACAATTCCTCTTCAAGAGACGAGTTCCCAAGGAAAAAAAAATATATTTTTTTTAAAAAAATTCCCAAATTAAAAAAAAAAAAAAAAAAAAAAAGGGAACTCATCTCTTCAAGAGACGAGTTCCCATGGGAATTTTTTTTTTATATATATATATATTTTTTATAAATTCCCAAATTAAAAAAAAAAAAAAAAATTTCCTTCAGGGAACTCGTCTCTTCAAGAGACGAGTTCCATACAAAAAATATATATATATATATATATATATATATATATATATATATATATAAATTTCCAAAAAAAAAAAAAAAAAAAAAGCAAAAGGAACTCGTCCCTTAAAGAGACGAGTTCCATGGAAAATTTTTTTTTTTTTTTTAAAAAAATATATTTTTATTTAAAAAAAATTTCCAAATAAAAAAAAAAAAAGCAAAAGGAACTCGTCTCTTGAAGAGACAAGTTCCATGGAAAAAAAAAATATTTTTTTTAAAAAAATATATTTTTTATTTAAAAAAATTCCCAAATTTAAAAAAAAAGAAAAAAAAAAAAAGCTAAAGGAACTCGTCTCTTGAAGAGACGAGTTTCATGGGGAAAAAAAATATATATTTTAAAAAATATATTTTTTATTTAAAAAAAGTTCCCAATTTTTTTTTTAAAAAAAAAAAAAAAAAAAAAAAAGCAAAAGGAACGAGTTCCATGGAAAAAAATATATATTTTTTATTTAAAAAAAATTTCCAAATAAAAAAAAAAAAAAAAAGGAACTCGTCTCTTGAAGAGACGAGTTCCATGGAAAAAAATATATTTTTTATTTAAAAAATATATTTCCAAATTAAAAAAAAAAAAAAAAAAGAGGGAACTCGTCTCTTCATGAAAAAAAATATTTTTTTTAAAATATATATATATATTTTAAAAAAATTCCCTAATTTTTTTTTTTAAAAAAAAAAAAAAAAAAAAGGGAACTCGTCTTTTTTTTTTGAATTTCCTCAAGGGAACTCGTCTCTTCAAGCTTGAAAACAATTCCCAAATTTTAAAAAATAATAATAATAATAATTTCCTTAAGGGAACTCGTCTCTTGAAGACACGAGTTCCATAAAAATATATATATATATATATATATTAAAAATTTCCAAATTATTAAAAAAAAAAAAAAAGGCAATTCCAAGACACGAGTTCCCATGGAAAAAAAATATATATATTTTTATTTAAAAAAATCCCAAATTTAAAAAAAAAAAAAGCAATTCCTCAAGGGAATTCGTTGAAATTTTTTTTTTTTTTTTAAATATATATATTTTAAAAAAAATTCCCAAATTAAAAAAAAATAAAAATAAAAATAAAATAAAGGAATTTCCTCAAGGAACTCGTCTCTTGAAGAGACTGAGTTCCCAAGGAATTTCCTCAAGGAGCTCGTCTCTTCAAGAAGAGACGAGTTCCTATGAAAAAAAAATATTTTTTTTAAAAAAATTCCCAAATTTAAAAAAAGAAAAAAAGGAATTTCCTCAAATACGAGTTCCATGAATATATATATATATATATATATATATATATATATATATATATATATATATATATATAAATTCCCAAATTATTATAAAAAAAAAAACAATTCCTCAAGGCAACTCGTCTCTTGATTATTTTAAAAAAAATTCCCAAACAAGGGAACTCGTCTATTCAAGAGAAGAGTTCCTATGGAAAAATATATACATATTTTTTAAAAATTCCCAAATTTAAAAGGAAAAAAAAAATTCCTCAAGGGAACTTGTCTCTCGAAGAGACGAGTTCCATGGAAATTTTTTTAAAAAAAAATTCTCAAATAAAAAAAAAATAATAAATAAATAAAGGAAACTCGTCTCGAAGAGACGAGTTACTTGGAAAATATATATATATATATATATATATATATATATATATATATATATATATATATATATATATATATATATATATATATATATATTAAAAATTCCCAAAGAAAAAAAAAAAAAAATTTCCTCAATGGAACTCGTCTCTTCAAGAGACAAGTTCCCATGAAAAAAAAAAATTTTTTTTTTAATATATATATATATATTTTTTAAATTCCCAAATTTAAAAAAAAAAAAAAAATTCCACAAGGGAACTCGTCTCTTCAAGATACGAGTTCCATGAAAAAAAATATTTTTTTAAAAAAAATTCTCAAATGAAAAAAAAAAAAAAAACAATTCGGCATGGAAAAAAAAATTCCCAAATTAAAAAAAAAAAAAAATCCTCGGAACTTCCATGAAAAAATATGGAATGATATGTGTATCCAAAACACTATTACGAAAAAAACTGGCTTCACGACGTCGACAATGGAGCTCTCCGGGATCATTTCCTTCCCATATAAGTGAAGATCGGTGTATTTCCTGGTTATATAGAACTGAACGATCTACTGGTCCAGGATCCATGAGAATGTATTTCCTGCATCATTCAAATATTTGTTAATATTTTAATATTCTAATATTTTACAATTATATATTTCTTTTCTCTTTTAAAATGGATATTTAAATGTATATAATATTTTAACATTTAAATATATATTATATACCTTTCATACTCATTATAAAAAATTACTTATATATATTATACATTAAAATATCCATTTAAATAAATCAAATAATATTTTAGTTTTATTTATTTTTTATATTTTGGTCTCAATATCTTACAAGAATTATTTCAATAATTTAATACTAATATTATTTTTCATAAAATATAGAAGATAAATTCATAATTTCGATAATGTTCTACTTAAATTTCTTTTAATTTAATATTTTTTAGATAATATTATATGGGAAAAAATAATTTAACACTAACAACCATTAATAAATTTATTTATTTTATTTTATTATATATTCTAACATTTTACAATTATATATTTATTTTCTTTGTTAAAATGGATATTTAAATTTATGTAATATTTAAATATTTAAATATATATATTATATATATATTTAATACTCACTGTTACTATGTTATATTATAGAAAATTTCTTTGATATATATATATTATACATTAAAATATCCATTTAAATAAATCAAATAATAATTTAGTTTTATTTCTACTTTTATTTATTTTAAATTTTTAGCTATCAATATCTTGCAAGAATTATTTCAATAATTTAAGAATAATATTAATTTTTTAATAATTTAACACTAACACCATTACTAAATTTATTTAAATTAATTCATGTAAAAAATAATTAATTCATGCACGTAATAATTAATTCTGTCTAATAATCTTCAAGTATAAAAACAACAGAAATATTTAATTTATAATAATGTATAATTTATTGCAGAAATTTAAACACAATAACACAAATATTTGAATATGAAAAATTTGTTTATTGAAAATATACCTTACGGAGAGTTGATGATTACAGGCTGGTTTACAGCAGAGGGATGACTCAGACTGAAAAAAAAAAAATTACAAGAGAAAATTTGTTGAACTCTCAAAATTTTGCACTCTCTAAATTTTTTCTGCTCTTGAAGCTCTCTTCCCGACTCTGCTTGACGAAGAAAGTTGAGGGAAGAAAGTTGAGGCTCTAT
>CM074680.1:15661370-15693870 GCA_037355405.1 Vitis amurensis | reverse complement strand
ATATTCAAGGGACGAGTTCCCTTGATGACTTTTTTTTTTTTTTTTAAAAAAAATTTGGGAATTTTTTAATATATATATATATATATATTTTATGGAACTCGTCTCTTGAAGAGACGAGTTCCCTTGAGTAAATGGGGAATTTTTTTAAAAAAAATAGATTTTTTTTTTTATAGAACTCGTCTCTTGAAGTTCCCTTTATATGAAAAATTCCGTTCACCCTCTCTCCTCTCTCCTCTCTCCTGTGTGGCAAAAACTACCATATATTTGTAATAAGTTCTTCTACTACAATAATTTAAGCATAACTTTTTTAAATTACCGTACTATTAAGAAAAGTCCGATGTATCGCCTCTTAGTCTCTTACCACCAAACTACATATACTTGGGTATTATAAAAGCACATAAATATTATTATATCTTTTATATTTTATATATTATAAATTAATTAAAATAAAATTATTTTAAATTAATTAGTTTTAATTATCTTATTATATATTTTATAAAATAATTAAATACAAGGCAAATATAAAATTTTAAATAAAAAAATACTTACATATATTATTATTTATTTTATATCCTTCAATACATGTTAATTTGTTTGTTAAAATTAAAACAATTTCAATATATGTATTATTAATTTTTCTATTATTTTTAGAGGTTTTTTTTTTTCAATATTTCTATGATTTTCTATCAATTTTCATTCTACTCATTTTTCCCAATATATGTATATATATCCGTAAAATCAGGTTTATAATCGATATTTTCATCCTTGATGTTTATGAGTTTGGGAACATGCGATATCAACCTAATATAAAAATAAAAAATAAAAATTGTATTTGAATGTGGTTTTGTGACTATGCTTCCGACCTAATATTCAACACCAATAATTGGACTTTTGGGTTATGGTTTTTCTTTTAACCTAATGTTGAATTTCAACAACAAAAAACTTTGATAAGTTGATAGCAATATTTTTAGAATCAAATCGGACATTAAAACATTATTGGTTTACAGTTCATTAGTCGGATCGATAGTCGAACTATAATCAAACCAATGACATCATAAATATATAATTTATATTTTAATAAAATTTAAAATAATTATAATAAATTAATATATATATATATATATTATTAAAATTTTTAATAATATTTTATTTTTATGTGAAATTAAATGATAAATATAAATATAAATGTACCAATATATTAAATTTTATTAAATAAAATATGTATAATATTTACATATGAAAATATATATAAGATGAAAAGAAAATTATAATATTTAATTTAATTATATATATCTATGTATTTTATTATTTAAAAATTTTAAAATTATTATATTGATTAATTTATATTGTTTTCATGTTTATAATTAATAATTATTAAAAAAAAAATAATAGTAGATAAAAATATTTATATTTGTTTAAATGTTTTATATGATAAAAATTTTAAAAATAGATAAATAGATATTTACCAAATTACTAATCAAACAACTGCGTAGCATGGTGGTGTGTTATTTATTTTGTTTAACCATAAGTCACACGTTCAATTCCCCACCATGCAAAGCTCCTTTTATTATCATCAAAGATCCCATATCGGAAACTATAAACCATTTATGTGGTATCTATATCTGCAAACCTTGGGAATGAGCAAACGGGCCAGCAGATGGGCATCTCTACCTATGCCTGTAGTAAATGGGCTGGGAATGGATGAACCTGGGCCTGTACCCATTTAGGTTTTGACCTTCATCAGCCCATGAATAACCGGACGTCCAGTCCGGTTTTTAAAACAATGGTTGTTAATGTTGGATTTCTCATTGTCTCATCTTATTTTTGTGTTTATAAATCAGTATCTAATATTTGATTAGGAAAGGAAAGGAACTTTTTTAGCAAAATCAATTTTTAGTTGAAAAATATATAACATACGATATGGAACACAATTAGACTATCAAGGGCTATTCATAGATACATTTGTCCCAAATTATCAAAGATTAATCGTTTCTTAATCCAATATTTGAAATGTAGGGCAAGTAGACAAACTAAAAAGCTAGAGCTAAGTATAATTATCTTGAAAGAAAGAATTTGAGCACTTCATACAATAGTCCTTTTTTCATAAGACAATTACATTAGAAGAATATTGTGAATTTAGTAAAAGATGGATATAGTAAAACGGCTAAAACATATATTATTTTATATAATGGTTGAAGGAAATATAAAATTTTCTTCAAAGAAGGAAACAATTAAATTATTTGGAAAACTCCATAGTAAATCATATATTATTCCATACAAAATTAATTATTTTTAAAAAAATTCATGGTAAATCAAGGTTTAATTTTTTTTTAATTTTTTTTATATTTTTTATGTAAGTATTATGTTAAGAAGGCTATTTATTTTTAGAATTTTTGTATATAATTAATTAATGTGATTAGTGTTAAATTATTTTGGATGCAATTTAGGAAAGTTGTAGGCCCTAATTGTTCGACTCTTTATAGGTTACAACTAATTAATTATTTTGAAAAATTTTATTTAAAATTGTTGGATTAATATTGTATAATATATTGTCGTAATATCGCAATATATTAATTATTAAAATATAATCTTAGTTTGCTTTGATTTTGTTATTGTAATAAATGGATAGACCATATTAATTCAATGATGTTATTTTAATAGTCAAAACATAGGAAATATAATCTTAATTTAAAACATTAATGTACATATTTTCTAAATAATATATAATGAAATTGTTCTTCTTAACAATAAGTTCAAGATACACTTATTTTTCTAGGAAATGTAATTGTTTTTTGGAAGGATGTACTTATTTATATTATTACAAATAAGTAAAAGTTTATAAACAATTTATGGTAAAAAAATTAATGTATATATAATGTACTTTTTAAAGAAAAATAATTAATTTTATAAAGGATCTAATTATTTTTATAAGAGATGTTTTTATTTTTATTTTTTATAATATACTTATTTTGTGAAGGATGTATTTATTTATATTGATACAAATAATTGAAAGTTCATTAGTACTTTTACGATAAACCGTCAATATATATATATATAATTTGTTCATTTTTCACGAGAATATACATATTTTCTAAATAATGTATAATGAAATTATTCTTCTTAACAATAAATTTATTTTCCTTCAAGATACACTTATTTTTCTAGGAAATGTACTTTTTTTTTCAAAATGTGATTGTTTTTTGGAAGGATGTACTTATTTATATTATTACAAATAAGTGAAAATTTATATACAGTTTACCGTAAAAAATTAATGTATATATAATATACATTTTTAAAGAAAAATAATTAATTTTATAAAGGATTTACTTATTTTTATAAGAGATGTTTTTATTTTTATTTTTTTGTAATATACTTATTTTAAGAAGGATTTATTTGTTTATATTTATACAAATAATTGAAAGTTCATTAGTACTTTTTATGATAAACCATTAATATATATATAATTTATTCATTTTTTTAAAGAATATACTTGTAGACCCCCAATTGTGATATATCTAAAGCATTTTTTGCAATTAGTTTTTGGCCAGGTGTCGCGCTCTTAGGCAGCCACGTGTCACTCCCGGATTGGCTGTTGAAGATTCAGATGGTCTTTTGAGGAACCAATAGAAGCTTGACAGGGAAAAAAAGAAAAAGTGATGAAAAGACCGTGAGAAGAAAAACGGTTGGGGGCTTTGAAGGCGTAGGGAGGCAGAGCTTTACGGGGTCAAGGCTAGAGAGAGATGATGCAGGGAGGAGCAGAGAACTTTTTTTCTGCCATCGGGAAGAGTGAGCAGGGGAGAGGTGATTTGAGGTGGCGAGCAGCAGCAGAGGTGAGGGGGGTCTTCCTGGTTTTAGAGGGAGTTTTTTTTTTTTCAGCGAGGGGAGGAAAAGAAAAACAGGGTAGAAAGAGGGAAGAGGAAGAGAAGGCGCTGCAGGTGGCGGGGGGTTTTTTTTTCGAGAGAAGAGCTTGCCCGAGGAAGAAGGAGCGCAGGTATGGTTTCTATTCAGCTGGACCTCTTTGCTTCCATACCATTTTGTTATGATTTCTGGGTTTGCTAGTTTGTCTTCCTTTTATTTATCCTGATGTATGAATGCGAGCATTGTGGATTTTATTATGTTCTTGGATGTTCTCGGATGTTTTGAGCCAACATGCCTTCATTTTATGGTTGATTTTTAGCTCGGTTTTCAATATATTTTCGGGGTTCTATTTTGGCACTCATGCTCTTGGAGATGAAAATCTCTCGGTCCGAAGCTCTCTACCGCCTTATATCATGGATGCCCCACATCGAGCCACTTTATTCATCTAGGATGCTTTTGGACCATTTCTTGCAGAGAACGATCCGGAAAGAAGTTGAGCTTGCTGTTGGTATTCCCTGATTGTACGCGAGGCTCGTATGCATGGCCACATGAAGCATTACACCTCCCACCTCTTCCATCATCCTCACCCATTTTCTCTCCAAACTATCCACCCCTTTCATGTCTACCAGTCACCATGCATGCAAAACTAGACGTGGAAGCCAAGATAGTTGAGCCGGGGATGAATGTTGGTCGCGAAGGCTACACAAATGGCGGAGCTCCAAACGGTACGCGCCAATGATGGCCACGCGTGGCCCCCGCGACGCCGGCGATGGTGGCGTCCTCCTCACGGACAGCGGGTGCAGTGTCTTCTGAACCGCCGCTAGCACTCACGGTGAAGGTCTCCATGCCGACGACGTCGGGACGATCCCAACTTCGGTGGCCGCGGCGTCCATGATGGAGGTTCCTAGATGGAAGGTGGCACCCAGGCGTAGAGGCAAATTTTGTTAGAGATTAAAGACCTGGGCTTCATGATAGTGGATTTGGGCTTGGATGAAACCCAAGCCCAATCTGATGGTGAATAAGTTTGGGTCTTCTTGTTGGTAGACGTGGGCTTGAGATGAAGCCCAAGTCTAAGCCTGATATGATGAGAGGTCCCTTGACTTGTCCGTCCACCTTAAGATTAGCCCATACCCATTCAAAAGCCCCGAGCCCATTTCCAACCCTCAACCCTTTTTTTTTTAAAGCCCAAGGCCCATCCCAAAGTCCATTTCCAACCCTTAATATTATCTACTATTATTTTTATTATTAACTATTATTATTATTATTATTATTATTACCATCGTCATTATTATTATCAATTCAATTTTCCAAATCTTATTGTTGTTATTATTATTATTATTATTAATCCAACTTTGAAAATCTTGCTATTATTATTGTTATTAATTCAACTTTCAAAATCTTATTATTATGATTATTATTATTATTATTATTATTGTAATTGTTATCTTTAATTCAACTTTTAAAATATTACTATTTTTATTATTATTATTATTATTAATTCAACTTTTTTTAAAATATCATTATCATTATTATTATTAATTCAACTTTCAAAATCGTGTTATCATTATTATTATTATTATTATTATTATTATTATTATTATCATTACTATTTCTTATTATCACCCTAGGCCCTTTTAATCCCAAAGCCCAATTTGTTTCTAATGCCCCAAGCCCATTTCCGTAGCCTTTCTCACCATGCACCACCCAGTCGCCCCAAGCCCACGAGCAATCCTTGAGGTTCAACCTAAGCCCATCCCTAAAGGCCCCAATTCACGTAGCCTCTATCCTGAACCCATCTTCAAAGCCCATTATTTCTCCTCATCATTTCGTTCCCATGCATATTCGTACCACGTTATTCATTTGTATATCCATTCATTCATTCCAATTTCCCATTCTTATCATCAAGGTTTAATCCTCCATTATTATTTGCTTATTTATTTCTGAAAATTCGAACTTTAAATTTTATCACTGTCATTATCGTCTTATTCATTTATTTATTCGTTTATCTACAAAAATTCAATCTTTAAAGTGACACTTCAAAATTCTGATCTTTAAAAATTTAACTTCAATTTCCGAAAATTCCCGTATCCTCATTAATTTATTTAATTAGTATTCTATTTATTTATTTTAAAATTCCATTTCGAATCAATTCTTAAAAACTTCTTATTATCGCATTTAATCTCCTAATCCCGAAAATTCCCATACTCATCTCAATGTATTTAATCACTAATATTTCATTCATTTATTTTAAAACTCCATTTCAAATCAATTCTTTAAAACTTCCAATTTCAAAAATTCCAAAATTCACATTTACTTATTTAATCATTATTTTAAACAATTCATTAAAATTTCGACTTCCAATTTTAATTTCTAATTCCAAAAGTTCTAATATTCACTTTAATCTATTTAATTATTATTATTTTATTTATTCAAAAATTCCATTTTAAACAATTCATTAAAATTTCCACTTCCGATGTTAATTTCTATATCCAAAAATTCCCATATTCGGATTAATTTAATTAATTATTATTATTATTATTTTTTTATTTATTCTAAAATTCCATTTTAAACAATTCATTAAAATTTCCGACTTCCGATTTTAATTTCTATGTCCAAAAATTCCAATATTCATATTAATCTATTTAATTACTATTATTTTATTTGTTTATTCCAAAACTCCATTGTAACTCAAATTCTTTAAAACTTCTGATTTCCGAATTAAATTCCTAATCCCGAAAATTCCCGTATTCCCAATAATTTATTTAATTATTAGTATTTCATTTATCTATTTATTTCTTTTGAATCAAATTCTTTGAAACTTCATATTTACAAATTAAATTTTTAATCTTGAAAATTTCCATATTCATATTAATTTATTTAATCCTAATAGTTTATTTATTTATTTTAAAATTCTATTTTTAAACAATTCTTTAAAATTTCCGACTTCTGAATTTAATTTCCAATTTCTAAAATTTCAATCCCTTCCAAATTTGACATTCAAAAATTCTAATTCTTAAATTTAATTCTGAACACTTCAATTTTCAAATAAACTCCAAGAATCCAGTGTTCACTCGAATAGTTTTTGTTCCATTTCGATTCTTAAATAAATTTCTGATCTTCTTGATTCTACATAAGCAAAAATGAATTCTTCGCAAATCCAAAACACGAAATTTATAAGACTAATTCATGAACAATAAATTGGGCTTTGTTGGGGGCCCTATGTTTGATCCCTTTTGATTGTCAATTGTCGTGCTTAATATATTTTGCTTGATCTTCATTTTGCACTCCGATATGCATGAGCTATAATTTGTATTCGTTAATTGTGTACTAATCTCCATTTCTTGATAGCGCATTGTGGCTCGTGGCCCAGGGTACGCATACACCCTCATTCCGATACTTTACTATACATGTTTTGATTCCCATATGTGCATGATCGCTTCGAGTATTCATTGATTTTCTCATTGATTGCCATGTCAGCTTCATTTTATTAGTAGAGACCCGACTTTAGGGACTTAGAGGGGTGCTACGGTCTCTACCGTACCTTCCCGATAAGTAACCTGACCCCCGAACCCGATCCGGTTTTTCACAGACCACCTTTTCCAAAACAAGGAGTCACACTTAGGGTTTTTCTTTCTTATTTTGTTTACCCTTCAAAAATAAAACAAAAATAAGTGGCGACTCCAAGTCATTTTTCTTAATCAATATAAAATCAATTTTTCAAAATTAAAATCGAGTTCGCCATTGAGTGGGAAACGCATTGAGCCGAAATGCGGGGTCCACAAAATGGCGACTCCACTGGGGATTTTTTTAGAGGGTCAAGCTTAAACTTAAAATGAAGCAAATGTGGCGTTTGATGAGTCGATCAGTAGGTACCTATTTCTTGATTGCACATTGAGAGTTCCCGATATCATTGGATGCATCCTTGGGTGTTTGTTTTTACTTGGGACATTGACATGTTGATTATGATGCTTGTTTATCTTGATTGAGGATTCTGATTGTGGCGATTTTTCTCGTGCTTCATTGCTATTATTTGTTTAGGGACATTGATATGCTGATTATATTGATTGTTCATCTTACCTTGCTTAGCATAGTGACTCTGATTTTGCCATGTTTGTTCTGATTACCTCACATGTATAGACTCACCATTGTATATCATTCGATTTGACATGATTGATTATCTCAGTTATATATTATCTTGTTTATCATGGAGCATGCTATCATTGTCAGATATTCTTATCGATTAGCTTGTGTGTAGATTTGGATGATATATACCTGTTCTGCATGACTGTCTGTTGCATGACTTCTTCTCATCCTGATGTGATTGCATGAGTTGCCTGTTTGTGTGTGACACACACTTATCCCCTTATTTCCCAGTCCCTAGTCTCGGTCGACATTGTTTTCCTCGCTCTCGTATTTGATATGAGACTTGTTGCTTTGTTTGCTCTTCGACCGAGCTAGTGATTAGGAGTAGGGTCTAGCGATGGGCTATATCTATGTTTGGGGGCATTCTGGAGGTGGTCGACATATTGATGCTGATTGGAGTCCGAACTATGAAGACTTGTATAGCCCAGAGCTAGATTTCAGGATATTTGTGTGGCCAGTGTGTTTCATCTTTTGTTTTAGCTTCTTAGGGTTTTCGGATGCACCCACACCATCACTGTGCACTTTAGTGGATTACTGAGTGCTGAGAGTTGCGAGAGCTTTCACCATAAGAAACCCCCTTGGATGTCGAGGTAGTGCATGTGTGGAGGTGATGACCACCTTGCATGGAAGCGCCCCGTCTCTTTGGAGGCGTGCAGAGGGTTGTGTATCGTTGGAGGGTACGATCGCTTCTGCTAGGGATCTTTTGAAGTCTACCCATACCCATTTAGAGCCACCTTGACCTTGTAGGTTGAATCGTAGATCATTCGATTAGGACTCTCTCCTTACAAGTGGGTGCATCTGAGAGCCTTCAGAGCCTCTTTAGTTACAGTTCGGATCCGGTATTCCCTCTTTTTAGTCTTCAGTTGAGAGTGCTCGGAGATCGGTATGAGTTTGAGTATTGGTTGGATCACCTTTCGTCTGGTCGCCTTAGTTTGTGTTTTTCACTTGACGAGTTTAGCATGTTTTCCCCTTAGGGTTTTCGTTCTCATTTCTTGGCTCGACACACCCTTTCACTTTGATTATCACTCACTCGATACTTTGGGATATGTTCATTGATCATCTTTTTACACTACACACCTATCACGGGCTCAGTACCTCATTCTTTGTTTGATCCTTGGTTCGATTTTCGACCGATGTGATCACAGGACCAGTCACTGTTTTTGTTTTTGTTTGTTTAGTCTTGTTTTACTTTTGACTTTTAAAGACTATAACTCGATTCTTGAGTATTGTCTTTGTTATCCTTCTTTTGCATGATATACTCATTGGTTATCCCATTGGATGTCTTTTTCTTTATGGACATATGCTTGTGTTTTGTGATATGATGTGTTGTTCTTTTTACTTGAGGCATCTCTTCACTTACACATTGTGGTCTTGAGGCTTGACCTATCATGGAGGATATTGAGCCTATTAGCCTAGGATCAGAGATTTGACTCAGGGAGTTCGAGACTGTGACACATCTTCTTATGATCAGAGCAATGCCTTGCTCACTTCCCGCAATTTGACTCTGTTTTGACCTACATCCATCCATTGTGAGCTTTGCACAGCACTACCCTTGAGACCATTATATGACCTTCCCATCCTCGGTTTTTTCTAGCTTTACACATTCTCCCTCTGGTCCGACCAGGTAGAGAGCGAGGAGTTTGAGCCTAGGGTTGATCTCACATGACGAGGGTTAGCTTATGATCTTTGGGTGGTTTACGATATGAGGATTGGTCGATTGCTTGATGAGACTGTCACTTATTTTTCCGTGAGTACAGAGGTTGATATTGTATGATGAGAGTTGGCTTATGATGGGCAAACGTGCTCGATGAGATCACCATTCACTTTGCTTTGAGAGGATCATCTTTGAGATTATTGTGGAGCATTCGGAGTACGGTTGATACATGATCCTAGAGGGAAGTTCGGACCCAACCGGGAGCGGACCTTATTTCATCAGGGAGCTGACCTCAGGGGGCGCTGCATGGTTGATGGATTTAGATGGAAACCGATTCTCAGAGCCAACCAATGTGGATCAGCTAAAGAGGTACTATGTTTGAGACCATGGTCGCAGGATGGGTGGCCGTCATTTCGGTTAGCCATTACCTTGTTATTCCTTTGTGATACATAGTCCGTTGCTAGCCCATTGAGCCTCGCATGCGCATTATAGCCTTTCTTTCTTATCGCATTGCTCACATTTTCACACCGGGATAGGGGCCCTTTAATGTATGCATGCATTGTTTGGTAGTTTCATGAGCTTTGGACCTAGGGGCATGTTTTTCTCATTATCTCTTCCTATCACTACACCTCTACATTTTCATCTCATCTTATTGGTTATGCTATTCATCTCTTCTTCTTTATCCTATCTACTATTTGTTTGTCTCATATTCTCTCCACCCTGAGTGGTGAGCCTCCTCAGTTCATCACATGGAGGATAGTCACATCATTTCCACCATCTATCTCACAGACATTGGTTTAGAGATCCTTAGTTTGAGAAGGTCATCTCGTTAGAGAGAGTTTTGGGTTGCCTTAGCACTTGGGTCGGTGTCCATTCGTTATCTTGGGGTTCATTTGTTCATGTTCAGGGTATGTGTATTTGTATATATGTAAAATAAAAAAAAAAAAAAAAAAAAAAAAAAAATTATTATTATTATTAGCACATGTGTGTATGTGCATAGTGTTCTCGATCATTGAGTATGTATATTGATATCTGGGGGGGTCATTTTTATCGAGTATGTTCGTTATTGGGAGTTCGTATGTGAGCTCTTTGAGATCCCATGTTATTTGTATTGCTTCGTCATATCTATTTGTGAGAGAGATGAGTGACCTTCTCCTAAGGACTCCGAGTCATTGTCCTTTCCATCATTACATTCATTATTGATGTGACTTCACTTCATGTTTGATCTGGGTTGATCACCACTTTTCTTCACGTATTCATTGTTTTGCTATCGTTTTTATCGTTGCTTGTGATTCGTCTCATTCCCTTCGCGTCTTATTCTCTCCTTACAGCGACCCATCTCAGGTTCGATGCTCACTTCACATCATCATTACACATATCACTATCAGTTCATCCTGTTTCATTTGTCTCCTTATCGATATCATATTCACGTTAGGCATCCTCAGGTCCATGGCTCATGAGGTTCACTATACATGTTGCATTTCATATATGAGGGCATGAGTTTTGATCATTGGGTATTTGAGCCTAGTTTTCTTTCGTTTCTATCACCCTATTACCTTGGCCTACGTTACGTCCCGTGTCTTAAGACCACCCTGAGGCCATGGGATCAGATGTCGTCTTCAGCAGCCTCTACTTGGACAGGTGATTGAGGTCTGGTTGATATTTAGATATTGTCATGCTTCTTCTTCTGGGAATCGCCTCTTTGATGTGTAGGTCTGATTCAGCTTGTGTTCGGATTACCGAGGATCGTGAGTTTGAGGATGATTGATTTGGTGTCACCTGATTTTTGACCTATCATACCTCTCGGTGCCACACTTTGGGGCATATCCCATTTCATTTGGAGGTTTATGGATCCTCATAGATCTGCACGATCATTATCACTTCACTGGATGCTCACTGAGACGTGGACATGGTCGTTACCTTACGGAGCCCCTGAGATCCATCCAGCTAGTTCCGCACTTCTCGACACTTGGATGCCATCATGCCTCTCCATCTGGGAGGTCATCTTGGATATATGTGCATGATTCGAGTTATGGATTCGGATGACCAATATTACATGTTCGACGATAGATGACTTCATGTCATGTTGTTCTTCGGGCCTGTCGCGCACTTGATGCCATACTGGGGCATGTTTTCCGTTTCAGATGAGATTTATGGGTCTTCACCTATGTCGCATGATCGATGATAGATGATTTCATGTCGCCTGATTTCTGACCTGTCATACGTTCGATGCCATACTGGGGCATATTTCCGTTTCGATTGAGATTTACGGATCTTCATGGAGTTGCATGCTCATCCCCACTTACGAGATACACATTGACACGATGTTTCCTCCGTGGAGCCTCTCGGGAGTTACCCAGTTAGGCCTGCACTTCGCGACGCTTCGATGTCATCATGCTTTCCTTCCGGGAGACGCCCATTTGATTTATGGGTCTGATTCAGTTCTACACGTGGATGACTTGGATCGCGCATTCGATGACGGGTGATCTGAGCTCATCTGGTTCTTTTGACCCATCATGCATTGTGTTTGATAGCTCTTATGTGAGAGGTACTTGGGATTGATTCGAGAGCATTCTGATTGTGATGGACCTGGAGTTATGGTATGACCTTACACTGGGGCATAGCCATCTCAGAGAGTTTTATTATCGGATGACCATTATGTTGAGGCATACTCTTCTCAGTCGATGACGGATTTTTGAGCCATGTCCCTTCCTGGGAGGATATCAGATGTCTTTTTTTCACATTGGAGCATGGGACATGATTGGCGCATTTCATCTGGTGTACTTTGCACAGGGGCATACCCCTTTCGGTCCATGATGGTTTTTAGGCATAGTTGTTCCTTGGAGGCGATTAGATTCATTTCACATTGGAGTACGGGATATGATTGGTTGATTTCTTTGATGTGATCACAGGAGCATAGCCTTCTCATAATTGTTGACATATTTTTTAGATGATTGGATCAGGACACGGACACAGACACTTATGAGAGCTTGCAGTGGAGCTTAGTCATTTCAGAGTTTGCCCTATACTGGGGCATAACCCTTTCATTGGCGTTTGGTCTTAGAGATATCGGTTCACATTGGGACATGTTCTTTCTTTAGAGGAGGTCAGATACTCTCTTCACATTACCACGATGACTTTGAGGAGCAGAGGTTCATTTTGATCAGATGATGTATGATTGGTTGCACTCCTCTCATCGACGGTTAATTTGGAGATGCTTACACTGGGGCATAGCCCACTCATCGATGATGATTTTGTGAGATGACAGTTTATGTCGGACACATGCTTCCCAGAGTTTATCTTGCACCGAGGGCTTACCCATTTCGAGATGATGCATTCATACTGGGGCATACCCACCTTGCTGATTTTGACATTGAGATTCCACCTCCTGTTTATGATTGATGTTTTCGATGGATCATTGAGTCATTGACACCCTGGGTTTAGTCTTCTTAACATACTTGGTCTGACTTGGGTACCCGCTTTCCTTTGTTACACACCTATACATCCTACATTGGACTCTGCTATACTTGCACCCATCTTATCAGAGCCTTACATCTTTTGAGCCCACATATTTCATCGTCTTGCATGACCTTATCCCTTTTTCTTGTGATCGGAGGAGGATGCAGACCAGTCTTGGGTTTTCTGGGCGAGTTTTCACATGTCTCTGGGCATTAGGTTCAACATCTCCCATGATGGTAGGGCCTGTTGGATTATTGATATATCTGTGATGATGTACTCATATTGATAGTTGACATGTCGTGTTTTGATTTGCTTACATTTCAGACCTAGGGTCTCGGTCAGCATTTGTTTGATCCATTATTTTAGTTTTGCTTTGTCAGCATAGTTTCAATGATGTTTGGACTCGTTTTAGCGTTTGTTCATTGAGGCTATGTATATTGTTTGGTGACATTCTGTGTCCCATGCTGACTATTATCTTACACTGGGGCATACCCCCGTCCTTGAGTTCATCGATTCTCTTTTGCAGACTTTCTCGCTGCTCATTCTATCTCTTGACCTTTGTGAGTTGTCATACTGGGGCATACCCCCATCCTTGAGTTCATTGACGTTTTGCAGACTTCTCTCATTACTCGATCTATTTCTTGATCTTTTCGAGTCATCATACCGGGGCATACTCCCTTTAGCGCTTTTCTACTGGGGCATACCCCCCTCTCTTTGGGTTTACCGTGTCTCGTGTTGATTTCATGGTTGTCAGACCCATTTGCCGCTCTTTATGAGTTATCACATAGGGCATCCCCCTACTGTCAGTTTGCTTAGGGCGCCCCCTATTGTCGTTTTGTTTAAGGCATCCCCCTACTTGTCATCTTGTTCAGGGCATCCCCCTACCGTCATCTTGTTTAGGCCCCCTCCTACCTTCAGTTTGTTTAGGGCATCCCCCTTTGTTTCAGTTATATCACCACCATAGATTTTCGTCTATGGGCATTTCAGATTCACCACCAGGGATTTTCATCCTTGGGCTTTGATCAGTTAGATTCGCCACCATAGATCAGGCATCTATGGGCGTTTCAGATTCACCATCATGGATTTTCATCCATGAGCCTTTGTTTCAGGTTATCACCACCATAGATTTCATCTATGGGCTTTCAGTTATATCACCACCATAGATCAGACATCTATGGGCATTTCATGTTTTCACCATCATAGATTTTCATCTATGAGCATTTGTTTCAGTTATCACCACCATGGATTTTTATCTGTGGGCCTTTGAGAGTTTCACTACCATAGATTGGCATCTATGGGCATTTTTATTGTATCACCACCATAGATTAGCTATCTATGGGCATTTCAGTTTTTCACCACCAGGGATTTTCATCCTTGGGCTTTGATCAGTTTTATCACCACCATAGATCTTCATCTATGGGCTTTGATCAGGTTTTCACCATTATAGATTTTCATCTATGAGCATTTATTTCAGTTATTTCACCACCATGGATTTTCATCCTTGGGCTTTCGAGATTTTCACCACCATAGATCTTCATCTATGGGCTTTGATCAGGTTTTCACCATCATAGATTTTCGTCTATGAGCATTTATTTCAGTTATTTCACCACCATGGATTTTCATCCTTGGGCTTTCGAGATTTTCACCACCATAGATCTTCATCTATGGGCTTTGATCAGGTTTTCACCATCATAGATTTTCGTCTATGAGCATTTATTTCAGTTATTTCACCACCATGGATTTCCATCCTTGGGCTTTCGAGATTTTCACCACCATAGATCTTCATCTATGGGCTTTGATCAGCTTTTCACCATCATAGATTTTCATCTATGAGCATTTATTTCAGTCATTTCACCACCAGGGATTTTCATCCTAGGGCTTTGATCAGTTATATTACAACCAGGGAGTTTTATCCTTAGGCTTTGATCAGTTTTATCACCACCATAGATCTTCATCTATGGGCTTTGATCAAGTTTTCACCATCATAGATTTTCGTCTACAAGCATTTATTTCAGTTATTTCACCACCATGGATTTCCATCCTTGGGTTTTCGAGATTTTCACCACCATAGATCTTCATCTATGGGCTTTGATCAGGCTTTCACCATCATAGATTTTCATCTATGAGCCTTTGTTTCAGTTATCACCACCATAGATTTTCATCTATGGGCATTTCAGATTCACCATCATGGATTTTCATCCATGAGCCTTTGCTTCAGTTATCACCACCATAGATTTTCATCTATGGGCATTTCAGGTTCACCATAATGGATTTTCATCCATGAGCCTTTGTTTCAGTTATCACCACCATAGATTTTCATCTATGGGCATTTCAGATTCACCATCATGGATTTTCATCCATGAGCCTTTGTTTCAGTTATCACCACCATAGATTTTCATCTATGGGCATTTCAGATTCACCATCATGGATTTTCATCCATGAGCCTTTGCTTCAGTTATCACCACCATAGATTTTCATCTATGGGCATTTCAGATTCACCATCATGGATTTTCATCCATGAGCCTTTGTTTCAGTTATCACCACCATAGATTCTCATCTATGGGCATTTCAGGTTCACCATCATGGATTTTCATCTATGAGCCTTTGTTTCAGTTATCACCACCATAGATTTTCATCTATGGGCATTTCGGATTCACCATCATGGATTTTCATCCATGAGCCCTTGCTTCAGTTGTCACCACCATAGATTTTCATCTATGGGCATTTCAGATTCACCATCATAGATTTTCATCTATGAGCCTTTGTTTCAGTTATCACCACCATAGATTTTCATCTATGGGCATTTAAGATTCACCATCATGGATTTTCATCCATGAGCCTTTGCTTCAGTTATCTCCACCATTAGATTTTCATCTATGGGCATTTCAGATTCACCATCATGGATTTTCATCCATGAGCATTTGTTTCAGTTATCACCACCATTAGATTTTCATCTATGGGCTTTTCAGTTATTATCACCACCATAGATTTTCATCTATGGGCACTTTTTTATTGTATCACCACCGTAGGTCTTCACCTATGGGCCTTCTAGTTTAGCGTTTAGAGTTAGCTTTTTTTGGTTTGGCTTCCAGAGCTTTATTTTCTAGTTTAGCGTTTAGAGTCAGTCTTGTCATGCAGAGTCACAGCTCCTGTCATTTACATTCACTGGCATTGCATATCTTATCTTCATGGTTCTGCATTTGTCCTCGGTTTTCCTCACTTCGTTGCCCTGTGTTTATCGCATATTCATCTCATAGTCCACATAGAGCGGTCTCCTTTGGGCGCATTCTTGTCCGCCCTCCAGGGTGGTTCGACCGTTACTCATCTTTGACATCGATCTTTGAGTCACTTTTGGAGACATCATAGAGGGAGCCCGGATCCTTAGTGTGGCTTCAGAGGCATTTTGAGACATCTTTCTCTTTTAGGATTAGAGCCTTTGTGTTTGCTTGCTGGCCTGAGTGACTTTGCGTTTCGCTGGTGTCCCTATGGGGGTCTCCTTGGTTCTTCGGTAGAGTTCATTTCATTACATTCACTATTCACACTTGCTTTTCACTCCAGTGTTCATGTTCTTTACACTCATGAACTTTACCGAAGAGGGGCATGATTGTAGACCCCCAATTGTGATATATCTAAAGCATTTTTTGCAATTAGTTTTTGGCCCAGGTGTCGCGCTCTTAGGCAGCCACGTGTCACTCCCGGATTGGCTGTTGAAGATTCAGATGGTCTTTTGAGGAACCAATAGAAGCTTGACAGGGAAAAAAAGAAAAAGTGATGAAAAGACCGTGAGAAGAAAAACGGCTGGGGGCTTTGAAGCTGCAGGGGAGGCAGAGCTTTCTGGGGCTGGCGGCTAGAGAGAGATGATGCAGGAGGAGCAGAGAACTTTTTTTCTGCCATCGGGAAGAGTGAGCAGGGGAGAGGTGATTTGAGGTGGCGAGCAGCAGCAGAGGTGAGGGGGGTCTTCCTGGTTTTAGAGGGAGTTTTTTTTTTTTCAGCGAGGGGAGGAAAAGAAAAACAGGGTAGAAAGAGGGAAGAGGAAGAGAAGGCGCTGCAGGTGGCGGGGGGTTTTTTTTTCGAGAGAGGAGCTTGCCCGAGGAAGAAGGAGCGCAGGTATGGTTTCTATTCAGCTGGACCTCTTTGCTTCCATACCATTTTGTTATGATTTCTGGGTTTGCTAGTTTGTCTTCCTTTTATTTATCCTGATGTATGAATGCGAGCATTGTAGATTTTATTATGTTCTTGGATGTTCTCGGATGTTTTGAGCCAGCATGCCTTCATTTTATGGTTGATTTTTAGCTCGGTTTTCAATATATTTTCGGGGTTCTATTTTGGCACTCATGCTCTTGGAGATGAAAATCTCTGGTCCAGAAGCTCTCTACCAGCTTATATCATGGATGCCCCAGCATCAAGCCACTGTTCATCTAGACTGTTTTGGACCATTTCTTGCAGAGAACGATCCGGAAAGAAGTTGAGCTTGCTGTTGGTATTCCCTGATTGTACGCGAGGCTCGTATGCATGGCCACATGAAGCATTACACCTCCCACCTCTTCCATCATCCTCACCCATTTTCTCTCCAAACTATCCACCCCTTTCATGTCTACCAGTCACCATGCATGCAAAACTAGACGTGGAAGCCAAGATAGTTGAGCCGGGGATGAATGTTGGTCGCGAAGGCTACACAAATGGCGGAGCTCCAAACGGTACGCGCCAATGATGGCCACGCGTGGCCCCCGCGACGCCGGCGATGGTGGCGTCCTCCTCACGGACAGCGGGTGCAGTGTCTTCTGAACCGCCGCTAGCACTCACGGTGAAGGTCTCCATGCCGACGACGTCGGGACGATCCCAACTTCGGTGGCCGCGGCGTCCATGATGGAGGTTCCTAGATGGAAGGTGGCACCCAGGCGTAGAGGCAAATTTTGTTAGAGATTAAAGACCTGGGCTTCATGATAGTGGATTTGGGCTTGGATGAAACCCAAGCCCAATCTGATGGTGAATAAGTTTGGGTCTTCTTGTTGGTAGACGTGGGCTTGAGATGAAGCCCAAGTCTAAGCCTGATATGATGAGAGGTCCCTTGACTTGTCCGTCCACCTTAAGATTAGCCCATACCCATTCAAAAGCCCCAGGCCCATTTCCAACCCTCAACCCTTTTTTTTTAAAGCCCAAGGCCCATCCCAAAGTCCATTTCCAACCCTTAATATTATCTACTATTATTTTTATTATTAACTATTATTATTATTATTATTATTATTACCATCGTCATTATTATTATCAATTCAATTTTCCAAATCTTATTGTTGTTATTATTATTATTATTATTAATCCAACTTTGAAAATCTTGCTATTATTATTGTTATTAATTCAACTTTCAAAATCTTATTATTATGATTATTATTATTATTATTATTATTGTAATTGTTATCTTTAATTCAACTTTTAAAATATTACTATTTTTATTATTATTATTATTATTAATTCAACTTTTTTTAAAATATCATTATCATTATTATTATTAATTCAACTTTCAAAATCGTGTTATCATTATTATTATTATTATTATTATTATTATTATTATTATCATTACTATTTCTTATTATCACCCTAGGCCCTTTTAATCCCAAAGCCCAATTTGTTTCTAATGCCCCAAGCCCATTTCCGTAGCCTTTCTCACCATGCACCACCCAGTCGCCCCAAGCCCACGAGCAATCCTTGAGGTTCAACCTAAGCCCATCCCTAAAGGCCCCAATTCACGTAGCCTCTATCCTGAACCCATCTTCAAAGCCCATTATTTCTCCTCATCATTTCGTTCCCATGCATATTCGTACCACGTTATTCATTTGTATATCCATTCATTCATTCCAATTTCCCATTCTTATCATCAAGGTTTAATCCTCCATTATTATTTGCTTATTTATTTCTGAAAATTCGAACTTTAAATTTTATCACTGTCATTATCGTCTTATTCATTTATTTATTCGTTTATCTACAAAAATTCAATCTTTAAAGTGACACTTCAAAATTCTGATCTTTAAAAATTTAACTTCAATTTCCAAAAAATTCCCGTATCCTCATTAATTTATTTAATTAGTATTCTATTTATTTATTTTAAAATTCCATTTCGAATCAATTCTTAAAAACTTCTTATTATCGCATTTAATCTCCTAATCCCGAAAATTCCCATACTCATCTCAATGTATTTAATCACTAATATTTCATTCATTTATTTTAAAACTCCATTTCAAATCAATTCTTTAAAACTTCCAATTTCAAAAATTCCAAAATTCACATTTACTTATTTAATCATTATTTTAAACAATTCATTAAAATTTAGACTTCCAATTTTAATTTCTAATTCCAAAAGTTCTAATATTCACTTTAATCTATTTAATTATTATTATTTTATTTATTCAAAAATTCCATTTTAAACAATTCATTAAAATTTCCACTTCCGATGTTAATTTCTATATCCAAAAATTCCCATATTCGGATTAATTTAATTAATTATTATTATTATTATTTTTTTATTTATTCTAAAATTCCATTTTAAACAATTCATTAAAATTTCCGACTTCCGATTTTAATTTCTATGTCCAAAAATTCCAATATTCATATTAATCTATTTAATTACTATTATTTTATTTGTTTATTCCAAAACTCCATTGTAACTCAAATTCTTTAAAACTTCTGATTTCCGAATTAAATTCCTAATCCCGAAAATTCCCGTATTCCCAATAATTTATTTAATTATTAGTATTTCATTTATCTATTTATTTCTTTTGAATCAAATTCTTTGAAACTTCATATTTACAAATTAAATTTTTAATCTTGAAAATTTCCATATTCATATTAATTTATTTAATCCTAATAGTTTATTTATTTATTTTAAAATTCTATTTTTAAACAATTCTTTAAAATTTCCGACTTCTGAATTTAATTTCCAATTTCTAAAATTTCAATCCCTTCCAAATTTGACATTCAAAAATTCTAATTCTTAAATTTAATTCTGAACACTTCAATTTTCAAATAAACTCCAAGAATCCAGTGTTCACTCGAATAGTTTTTGTTCCATTTCGATTCTTAAATAAATTTCTGATCTTCTTGATTCTACATAAGCAAAAATGAATTCTTCGCAAATCCAAAACACGAAATTTATAAGACTAATTCATGAACAATAAATTGGGCTTTGTTGGGGGCCCTATGTTTGATCCCTTTTGATTGTCAATTGTCGTGCTTAATATATTTTGCTTGATCTTCATTTTGCACTCCGATATGCATGAGCTATAATTTGTATTCGTTAATTGTGTACTAATCTCCATTTCTTGATAGCGCATTGTGGCTCGTGGCCCAGGTACGCATACACCCTCATTCCGATACTTTACTATACATGTTTTGATTCCCATATGTGCATGATCGCTTGAGTATTCATTGATTTTCTCATTGATTGCCATGTCGACTTCATTTTATTAGTAGAGACCCGACTTTAGGGACTTAGAGGGGTGCTACGGTCTCTACCGTACCTTCCCGATAAGTAACCTGACCCCCGAACCCGATCCGGTTTTTCACAGACCACCTTTTCCAAAACAAGGAGTCACACTTAGGGTTTTTCTTTCTTATTTTGTTTACCCTTCAAAAATAAAACAAAAATAAGTGGCGACTCCAAGTCATTTTTCTTAATCAATATAAAATCAATTTTTCAAAATTAAAATCGAGTTCGCCATTGAGTGGGAAACGCATTGAGCCGAAATGCGGGGTCCACAATACTTATTTTTTTAAAGAATATACTTAATTTCTAAGCATTTACTTATTTTCCAAATTAGGACAAATGAGTCACGATATTGATATGATGCATTTATTTTTTAATAGGGTGTACTTATTATCCTTTAATGTAGAATATACAAAATGGTTCTTTATAAATTTTAATACTTGTCAAATGGTTCTTCAAAAAATATATATATTTAAATTTTATTTTATTTTTGGATGGGAACTCGTCTCTTGAAGAGACGAGTTCCCTTGAGGTTTTTTTTTTATTTTTTTATTATTTTAAGTTTGGGAATTTAAAAAAAAAAAAATATGTATATTTTTTGAAGAGACAAGTTCCCTTGAGGAATTGCCTTGGAATTTTTTTTAAATAAAAAATATATTTAAAAAAATATTTTTTTTTTCCATGGTAACTCGTCTATTGAGGAATTGCTTTTTTTTTTTTTTAATAATTTGGGAATTTTTTTCCTTTTTTTTTTTTTTTTTTTTTTAAATTGGGAATTTTTTTTAAATAAAAAATATATTCAAAGGACGAGTTCCCTTGATGATTTTTTTTTTATTTTTTATGATTTGGGAATTTTTTAATATATATATATATATATATATATATATCTATATATATTTTATGGAACTCGTCTCTTGAAGAGACGAGTTCCCTTGAGTAAATGGGGAATTTTTTTTTAAAAATAGATTTTTTTTTTATAGAACTCGTCTCTTGAAGAGACGAGTTCCCTTTATATGAAAAATTCCGTTCACCCTCTCTCCTCTCTCCTCTCTCCTCTCTCCTATCTCCCTCTCTCCTCTCTCCTCTCTCCTGTGTGGCAAAAACTACCATATATTTGTAATAAGTTCTTCTACTACAATAATTTAAGCATAACTTTTTTAAATTACCGTACTTATTATCCTTTAATGTAGAATATACAAAATGGTTCTTTATAAATTTTAATACTTGTACAAGGATAAATATTTATTATGATTAATTTTCCTTGCTAATTCCTGTGGGGTAGGTGCTTGGAATTTTTCAGTAGTGGCCTTCTTTTGCAGGTCAGTTGCGGGGAGTTGAAGAGAGCTGATCATGTTGCTTTTCCTCTTAAAGGATCCAAAATGAAAGATGAAGCAAATGAAATCAAGGATGCTTACATTCCACCATGTGCAACCATGGGTTCTAAAGGGAGGAGCTTTGAGGCAAGGTATGACAAATTTTGTCACTGTGCCTGATTAGCCCTGATCTCACCACAAAAAGCTGCAGTAATGGTAGAAGAATAAATATATGTAACTGGGAGCTTTGGCTTTCTGTTATTCATCTTACTGGAAATCATGTCATTAGATATTATTTTACGCACTTGTTCATGTTTGTTGGCATATTGTAAGGCCATATATAGATAGCATTACCAGCTGGCTAACAAGAATAAGCTAACTTTGTGTGTGTGCGCACAGGTTTACAACAGAGCCGACGCCCAAGCAGCAACAGGTGAAGCCATACAAGAAAGCACATATGCATTTGGAATTCCGGAGGCTGTTGTAACTTGTTACATGCATTCGGCCTTCTTAAAAGGCTTGTATAACAAATCTGTTTTCATTGATCAAGTGTTTCAACCATATGTTGCTGATCAATTGTTCGCCCCCCATTATTATTATTATTATTATTATTATACTATCATTTTTTTTCTCAATATTATTTTTTATACACATCCTTAAAAATATTTAATTGTACACAAATTATTTTTATTATAATATACATTTTTTTTTTCAAACTATCGTATTTTTTTTTCTAAATCAAATTTCTTATTTCTCAATAAAATAAATCTTTCAATAGTAATAATCATACATCTACATTTTTACAAATATAATTAATTTTCAAAAATCAAAATTATTAATTCCAATGGTAGGTAAGACTAACTTAACTTCCTTAAAAAATTCTATATAATAAAACTAATGACACAAATTCAATTCACTTATTTGACCATTAAAATTCTTTGACACGTGTGCTTAATTAATTTTGCATTTTTTTGCCTTTTCAACCCTCACTTTGTTAGAAAAGTTTTCACATTCATGGTTTCCATATGGGATATTACATGACCATTCAGTTTTCCTTGCTTAGGCATGTATGGAGTTGTCATGTCTCATTCTACATCAAAGGATGCTAGTTACGAATACATCATGCTCAAAAATTAGTACACCCTGTTAAAAAATAAGTGCATCGGATCAACATCAAGGTGAGGATCACTCTACTAAATGGTGGCAAGTCTGGCTTCAAGAATGGCAGTGCAGTGGTTCTCATGGTGGTTAGAACGGCAGCAGGGTGCTCCAGCCATGGTGATGCTAAGTCAACATTGATTCTTCAGTTGTTGTAACCTATACATAGAATGATGGTTTTGGATTGTCTCAAGATTTACCAAGAGGAAGAAGAAGCAGAAGATAAGACATTGAAGGTACAGTAAAGAATTTAAGCAACAACTCCAATCCCTTTGTTATATAGACTTGAAGGAGAAATGAAGATAACTTACAATTACAACTGTGAGGACACCATGCATTTGGAGACATTCTAGGTAGAGCTTTTAAATGATTAAAAACAAAAAAAATCTCTATGCTTGAAATATGCAAATCAAAATCAACAATAAATGGAAATAAGAAGCTGAAACAAATGTCACCTTATGCTATTGTCAATCTAGGAACAAGTCCTTCACTTTAAGAATTAATGGTTCAATGATAAGTTTTATTGTTCTTCATTAGCTACCACATCAAATTCGATTGTGTCCAGCATCACATGGACTCTTTTACTTTTAGAACATTCTACCATCAACCAATGATCAGCCATATTTCCATAAGGATTCATATTACTTTAAGATGGATCTATTATAGAACTAAAATGACAATATATTTCAAAATAGTTATTGGGAGTAATTCAATTATATTTCAACATATTTGAAAAATACATGCCATAATTGATGATAAAAATATGAAAATGATTTTAAACAAAAAAAGTTTTGATATAGAAAAGTTAACAATTTTAATTTTTTTGTTGTCTTATATGTAGTAGCTCAAGATATATACTTCACTTTGAATGCATTCCAAATTTGAGTTATAGGATGCATATGTTCTTGACTATTTAAGTTTAATTATAATTTATTCCAAATATGAGTTTCTAAAACTAAATGTTTAGGTTAATCTTAAAAAAAAAAAAAAAATGAAGTCAAGTTTTAGGCATTAGGGTTTGGATTTCCAAACTCAAAGTCGTAAAATGACTAATATTTAAAATGAACTATATTGAGAAGTGTTTCAAATTCTTAATTGTTATATATTTCTTGTTGTGAAAAGAATATTATGTAGAATATTTTTTAAATCACATATGGTTGTAATAAAATTCTTTATAGAATAAAACCTATAAAATAAAAATAAAATTTCTTTATAGAATAAAGAAACCTAGTAGAAATATCTCTCTAAATATTTTATGTCATGAGAGGAAAAAATTTATGATATGAGATAGAGAAAGAGATGAGAGGAAGAGTGAGAGACAACTAATGAAGTAAGAGTGCTCACGGCTTAAGTTGTAAATACAAAGTCCGGAAAACAATGGATGTTTAGTAACCTAGTGATTGCGTCTGTTTTTGCTATCTATAATATTTTTTTATTGTATAGTGGGATATTATCTCTCATTTATAGGTGTAGACATAGTTGATCGTATCATATTAAAACTTTGTGTACCTTTATGCATGAATTATCTTTATTTTTGTGTTCTTTCATCAATTCATGTATTTTCATTAAGACTTCCACCAACCCAATAAATGATATAAGAGTTTTTGTTGGCCTAACAAACTCAACATTGTCCTTTTGGGATGTAGTGAAAAGGCCTTTTAAAGGATTTGTATTTTATTATAAATAGAAAAGAAAGCAATATATTCTTATATTGATGATAAATACTTAGTCAAAATTGTATGGTGTTATATAGTCCGCACATATCTTAAAGTAATTAAGAAGGGGGAGGAAGATGGCTTACCAATAAGTTTCCATGAGGGCTTGAATGAACAACTAAAATAGAGAGATGGTGGAATATAAAGAGGACTTTTCTAGCAAGTGCACCTGGCAATGGAGCTTAAAGCTTGAGGTCAGTGCTGGATGCTCTCAATCTTTTAGGGTGTGGTTCCTGATCATCTGCTTGGTTTTCCCCAGCATCATCATGGCCTCTTTGATGATCCACCAACATAGGCACATTGTGGTGTAGATAATCATGGGTGTATATCAGCTGAACCCCGCACCTCTTGATATTGATATGAGAAGCCACACCTTCAACCGCAGCCAGAAAGTGCCATGGTTGTTTGCGGTGGTACTTATTTGGAATAGCATTCTTATGATAGAGAGTCACCAACAATCTATCATTAAAGTTATCGCATGTACAAAGATAGCGAAGATATTGCTTCTCGTGGTCATCCACAACTTCATCCGGATCACCGCGCAATCTCAGACTAAATTGAGATAGATGCAGATATTGCTTCTCGTCACGAAAAAGAGTGAAGAAAGCAAATCCCAGAAAGTGGTCATCCTCGTACCAATTCAAAGGAGGCTCTATTCTTACTTGGCTTCCAATCTCCTGATGCAATACCCACCCTGGAATTCCACCATTTCCTTGGATAAGAATCATCTTGCCTTCCTTGCAATTCAAGTGCTGCATATACAATCAAAGCTAATATGTAATTGGAGTACTACTGGGTGGATGAAAAGTTTTAAGTGTCGTAATTAAATAAAAATCGTACCTCATTACTTGTTGGATTGAACCATTTGAGGAGGGAAGACCAGAGTAGAGATGATGGACTTGATAACATTTCCAGCTTCGTGCAATGGTGGGCATCTATTTCTCGCAGACTCGATGGAAGCTCTGGAATGTCTTGGAGCATCTTGCAGTGACTGATATCAAGGTAACGAAGCTTACAAAGTTGAGAGATGCCAGAAGGTATGCTAACCATTAGATTGCAGTGACTCAAATCTAGTCGTTCTAAGGAGCAGAAGCCTTCCGGATTCTTGGGAAACTTCTCCAAGTTTGAACAACAACCTCGTAGTGTCAGATCTTCAAGGGATCTCAAATTATAAATGCTGTCTGGAAGAGTCACAAGGCAATTGCTCATATCCAAACGCCTGAGGCGTTTCAGATATTGTGATGATGGTAGCTCTTTTATACCAGTTCCACTTAAATCAAGAATTCCTAAGTATTTCATATCCTCCGTGATTTCTGGAAAAGTATCTAGATTTGAACAATCATTGAGAGAGAGGATCTTAAGGGACTTTAACCTGCAAATGCTACTTGGAAGGCTCCTCAAGTTTTTGCAGTCTGACAAAAATAAGCTCTGAAGTTCAGTGAGAAGTTCTATCGAGGAGGGGAATTCCTTAATACCACATCCACGTAAGTAAAGACAAGACAAAGCTTTCATAGGACTTCCCTTCATCTCCGGAAATTCCTCCAAGTTTGAGCAATGACCCAAGGCAAAAGTTTTAAGAGAGTCCAAGTATTGAATGCTACTTGGTAAACTCGTAAGGTTTTTGCACCCACTCAAATCCAACGTGGTAAGATTCTTGAGATCTCCAATAGATGGATCAACAACATTCAATCTCTTACAATTTTTAAGTTCTAACTGCTCTAGATTTGGCATATTTGAGAACGATATTTTAGTGAGTTGCCTTGATCCAGATAAATTTAAGATCTTCAACTGCTCCAAACGCTGTGACAAAAGGAATTTTGGTTTAGTAAATGAATTTTCGCAAAGAAAAAATTAATCTCAAACAAAATAATATGATCATGAAATACTAGATATACCTCATTTCTTTGCCTAAGTTGTTTTATGTTGCTATCCTTCATGTTGAGTTCAATAAGGTTCACTCCAAGAAAATTTGACGGCAATGATTTCAAAGGGTATCCTTCCCAATGAAGATATCTCAACTCATGTGCAAGGAATTGAAAATCTTCAGGAAGAATAACTTTCAATTGCTTTTTCGTAGTACCACAATAACCGCTTGAATAAATCTTGAGCAATCTAAGTTGTTTCATCTTTGCAAAAATCTTTGTACTAATTTGTAGTGGTGTTGATCTCAACAAGTCCAAGAATATTGCCTCAACATTTTTCATCCCCTACAGATAATAACAAAGAATTAGGCAAGCATAAAAGAGATAAAGCTAGCTAAAATTGAATGGATATGTAACTTATACAAAAATGATATTGCTCAAATTTAAATATTTTTATGAAGCTTAAGAAAGTTCATGAGTTTGATGGTTACCCCCATTCTAAATGCACGACACACATCACTCGGATCCCACAATCTGCTCCATTTTGTAGGATCACCAGGAGATTCACTACGAATAATGTTCCATCCCATTTCTTGTATCAAATCATGCATAAGTATCTTATTTTCAGAAAGAGATATAAGACACTTATCACAGAGGCCTTTTATTCCTCTCTCTGCATACAAATTACAACCGTCCAATATTCTTGAAACAAAGTCTTTGTCTTCCCCTTTAAAACAACATGCAATATCAAGAAATATTTTCTTCTGTGTATAATCTAATCCGTCAAAACTTACTTTAAGCACATTTTGAATTTTCACTTCAGGTTCTCTTTTCAATTTACACAATTCACTTTCCCATTGGAGTATTGTCTTGTTAAACAAGAGAGAACCGAGGACTTTTAGAGCTAAAGGAAGGCCATGACAATAATAGACTACACGATCCGAGAGGTGGATGAAGTCTTGTTTGGGAAGATTTTGTCTAAAAGCAAAGAGCCTAAAAAGCTCACAAGCTTGTTCAAAATTTAATTCCTCAACCTCATATACGTCATCCATTTCATGTAACAAATGTTTATTTCTAGTTGTTATGATGACTCTGCTTCCTCTTCCAAGCCAATCACGATTTCTAAGTAAATATTCCAATTGATCTGAATCATCAATGTCATCAAGAACAATAAAAACTCTTTTACATCGAAGAACATTTTTTATCATATTGGCTCCTTGGCCAACATTGCTTACATTTTGATTTCTCTCCACTTGTAGTAGATCACATAGAAGTTGATTTTGTAAATGATGCAAACCCATAGTATTGCCAACTTCTCTGACATTTTCAAGAAAGCTCATATACTCAAATTCATGAGAAAATGTATTATATACAAGTTTGGCGATGGTCGTCTTACCCATTCCGCCTATTCCACATATACCAATGATACGGACATCATTCAATTGATCAACACATAGCTGCCGAATTATCTCCTCTACATGGGAATCCATACCAACCAAGTTGTCACCAACATCCAACATTCTACAATTCAATCTCCTGAATATATCATTGACGATTTCGTTAACATGCTCAGACTCATACCTGCCAATTGTAAAGTACATGTGATGATTAATTAAGTTATAGCTAATATAAAAAAAAATAAAAAATAAAAAGAATACACGTTAAGCTTCTTCATGAGAAATGAATCATAGTGAAAAAAAAAAAATCAAAAGTATTAAGTTTTAAAATTCAAATTACGTTTTTAGGACATTTTCATTGTATCATGTATACAAGACAATGAAAATAAAATATGTATTTGTTTAATTTATTTGCTTGTGAGACATTGTCAAATTGATTTTTTTTTTGGGAACATTTATAGGCTGCTAAGCACGGAGCAAATTTATATCAAACAAAATCATATTGTAATGACCCACTCTCTTGTGCATATATAGATATCATTTGCAGCTCTCTCTCTCTCTGTGTTATGTGTAACATTATAATTACCCAATCCCCTATCCACAACGTAGACACAAGGTCTTCATCATGTCTCATAATATCATGGGTTTGCAGGTCTTCAGCGACTTTCTTGATATACTTTGAATATTTCATGACTTGCAATAATCATAAATGACCTCCAAATCTCTTCAACTATTACTCTATAATCATAAAAATGTCTGATTCCTGTGCCAGTAAATAAAGCCTACTTATAAATGAAAGTTGAAGGGGAGTTAATAAAGCGTTACCCATTCTTCTTCACATGCACTCCAGATATATTGGCTGCTTCTGTCAATGCACTCCTCCAACTTCGCACCTTCTCTTTCATCTCCTCTGTATCTTCTTTGTAATTGGAAAATGCCTCTCCAAACCTTTCTTTCTGGTGCCGTACATGGGATGGATCCACATGGTAGAAAATCGGTACCACAGTTTGTTTCATTTCTTTCTTGCACTCCATGATCTTCACCAGCTCATCTAAACACCATCTGGAACCAGCATAGTTTTCCGAGAAAACTATTAGGGAAAACCTTGATTCTTCAATAGCTTTTAGGAGTTCAGGTGCAATCTCTTCCCCTCTCTTAAGTGAATCATCATCTCTAAAGGTATGAATACCTCTTCGAATCAAATTTGCATATAAGTGATCAGTGAAATTGAATCGGGTGTCTTCACCTCTAAAACTCAAGAAAACTTCATACTTGCATTGTGGGATGAAAGTAGAAATAGAAGTAGAAGTAGAACTTGTGGAAGCCATAGGAAACTTTTGCCAAAATTAGAACTCAGAAGAAATTTTGCAGAATTGTGAATGTAGATTGTGCTGTTTTGTAGCAAAAATTTGGTGATGAAAGACTTTGGGTCAATGTTGTGTACAGAAACCAAAAAAAAAAAAAAAAAAAGAGTGGGCTGCCGGTGGGTTTTACAAAGCAGCGCCCCATAAAAATCTCCTCCAACCATTGCGAGTCTGTTTAAATCCTCATCTACTCGGTCTCTTCTTCTGCCACCTTTCTAAATTATTCTCATCTCTATTAAGTTATGTTGGATTTTCGTGCAAAGTAGTAAGAAGGAAAAATAAAAGTAAAAGGTACCATAAAAATATGAAAAGTATCCCATATATTTAAAATTTATATATTTTAAAATTATTTAATCTATATATAATAAAAAAAATTTAAATAAAATAGATTTTAAAAAATATATAAAAATAATTTATTAACTTATATGTATTTTATATTTTCTTTCACTTTTTTTTTTTTTTGGAATGTAACAGGGTATCTAAATTTTTTTTAAAGGGTTAATTTCATTAATTTCCCTCAAATTGTAGCTCAATATATTTATCTCCTATAGTTTTAAAATTTTATTATGTACCTTTTTTATTTTGATTAAAAAAATGAGTAAAATAAAAAAAATTAAAATTATAAAAGAGATATTGAATGAAATTTCAAATTTAAAAAAGTTAGACATATTTAGTTAAGAGGTGAATGGAATTAATATTTTTTTTAATTAAAAATATTTTGTACATGATAAGAAGATCCCAAATTAACGTAGTTGCATAATGAGACTCTTTTGCTTTCTCTAGAATTACTAAAATTAAGTGATCAAGAATTCCAACATATGAAACAGTGAGCACGCGCTGCCTGCAGATGGGATCACAAAGATGGAGCATCTTCCTTAGGGTGATGTCAGTGCCAGCTGGAAGGGTGGTGGTTGAAGAATGAATTATTATAGAGTGAGGGGTTCTTCGTTGCTACCCACTCTCTCTTCATTTTGGGTAACTACCCATTTGACCCCAATAATAAAATGAAAATGTGTAAAATATATATTATTAAAAATTTTATAAAAACTTATCAATTTGAATGACGTATCAATAAGAAATAATCACGTATATTTCATATATATATATATATACCCATTTGACCCAATAATAAAATGAAAATGTGTAAAATATATATTATTAAAAATTTTATAAAAACTTATCAATAAGAAATAATCACGTATATTTCATATATATATATATATATATATATTTAATTTGTTTGTTAAAGATGACTTATTGGTAAAGTACCCATATTAATTTTTATTTTTATTTTTGGAGGTTTTGTTTTTTCAGTATTTCCATGATGCTTGAAATCAGGTTGTCAATATATTTGTTATAATTGATATTTTCATCCTTAGTTTTTTATGAGTTCGAAAACATCCGATATCAACCTAATATAAAAAAAATTGCATTTGAATGTGGTTTTTTGAATATGCTTCCGACCTAATATTCAACACCAATAATTGGACTTTTGAGTTATGGTTATTCTTCTAACCTAATGTTGAATTTCAACAACAAAAAATTTTGATCAGTTGTTAGCAATATTTTTAGAATCAAATTGAGTATTAAACCGAAAACATTATTGATTTACAATTCATTGGTCGGATCGATGGTTGAATTATGATCAAACCGGTGACATCATAAATATATAATTTATATTTTAATAAAATTTAAAATAATTATAATAAATTTATATATATATATATATATTATTAAAATTTTTAATAATATTTTATTTTTTATGTGAAATTAAATGATAAATATAAATATAAATGTACCAAAATATTTAAATTTTATTAAATAGAATATGTATAATATTTAAATATGAATATATATATATATATATATATAAAAGATGAAAAGAAAATTATTATATTGATTAATTTATATTGTTTTCATGTTTATAATTAATAATTATTACAAAAATAATAGTAGATAAAAATATTTATATTTGTTTAAATGTTTTATATGATAAAAATTTTAAAAACAGATAAATAGATATTTACCAAATTATTAATAAAACAATTGCGTAGCATGGTGGTGTGAAATTCATTTTGTTTAACCATAAGTCACACGTTCAATTCCCCACCATGCAAAGCTCCTTTTATTATTATCAAAGATCCCATATCGGAAGCCTATAAACCACTTATGTGGTATATCTGCAAACCTTGGGAATGTGCAAACGAGGCTGGGAGTGAAGGGATCTGGGCCAGCAGATGGGCATCTCTACTTATGCCTAAAGCTCTTCTGCCTGAAGTAAATGGGCTGGGAATGGATGAATCTGGGCCGGTAGATGAGTAAAAAAACCCATTTAGGTTTTGACCTTGACCAGCCCGTGAATAACCGGACGGTCCAGTTCGGTTTTTAAAACAATGGTTGTTAGTGTTGGATTTCTCATGTCTCATCTTATTTTTGTGTTTACAAATCAATATCTAATATTTGATTATGAAAGGAAAGGAAATTTTTTAGCAAAATCAAATTTTAGTTGAAAAATATGTAACATATGATATGGAACACAATTAGACTATCAAGGGATGTGTATTCATAGATATATTTTTCCCAAATTACCAAAGATTAATCGTTTCTTAATCCAATATTTGAAATGTAGGGTAAGTAGACAACTAAAAAGCTAGAGCTGAGTATAATTCTCTTGAAAGAAAGAATTTGAGTATTTCATACAATAGTCCTTTTTTCACAAGACAAATACCATTAGAAGAATATTGTGAATTTAGTAAAAGATGGATATAGTAAAACTACTAAAACATATATTATTTTATACAATGGTTGAAGGAAATATGAAATTTTCTTGAAAGAAGGAAACAATTAAAATATTTGGAAAACTCCATAGTAAATCATATATTATTCCATACAAAATTAATTATTTTTGCAAAAATTCATGGTAAATCAATGTTTAATTTTTTTTTTATGTAAGTATTATGTTAAGGAGCCTATTTATTTTTAGAATTTTTGTATATAATTAATTAATGTGATTAGTGTTAAATTATTGTGGATGCAATTTAGGAAAGCTGTAGGCCCTAATTGTTTGACTCTTTATAGCTTACAATTTAGGAAATTTTTT